>MU228124.1:2302810-2335548 GCA_018584345.1 Thuja plicata | reverse complement strand
TAATAGGGTTTCCACGTTAAAATCCATGTGTTATGTGTGTATGGTTTATTACTTTATTGTTTTACATTTCACATATGCATTTCTGGATTGATTGGTATACTCTGCATATTTACTGAGTATCGGTAAAAAAGTTTCACTGCTTATCGGAAATCAAGGAGAATAAGGACAGACAAGGTAAACCGACAGACAGTTAATTATTTCAAATTATTTCAAGGCATGCACCTTGTAGGGACTTAATAATCTGAGGTGTATTTATTGGTGGATTAAATTTTAAAGGATAAATTTTTGAGGCCACTAATTCACCCCCCTCCCCTCTCAGTTATTACTAACATGAAGAGGCCAAACAAAAGATTAAAACAAATCTTGTTGTCAAGAAAGCTGTAAAACAGTCAAGCAGAATGGTGAAGAAATTGAAAGAAAAATTGAATATATCTTCTAAATATGAAGACGAAATGGAAGGTGAAGAGGAACAAGATGATAAGGAGGAACTCACTAAGGACCAGCTACCCATCGGTGATACAGCAGAGGAAAATGAATCAGAGGAAGAACACTCTGATTCACCACCTCCTCCTCCACCTAAGAAGTCAAGAACAAGCAGTCAGACAGCAAAGGATGCAACTCCTTCTCCCATGGTAAAAGGAAAGGTGTATAAAAGGAAACCTGACACATCAAAGGGAAAATAACCAGTTGGGAAACCTACCAAAAGGAGGAAATTTGTTCAGACAAATGAGGATATAGAAGACTCAGCTATGGATGCAGCTGATGTAGAAATACAAAAGGAAAAGGAACCTTTGGTTCCAATAGCAATTGATAAAATATGCAAGAGCATCTCAGAATCCCAATCTATTTATGATCCTAACATAAGGAAATGGTTAAAATTTAGTATAGAGGATCAAAATAAGATTGAGGAAGCAATAATTGTTAAAATGTGCAAACATCACTATGTTCCACTGGAATTCTCAGAATATGATGTTCCCAAAGAACTATCAAAGAGATTATCAGCTAGATGGACATTTGCACTACATCAAGAAAAGGAGATAAGAGAAAGAGTACTTGTTACTCTTATGCCTCCTAATTCAACAAAGGAACAAATTGATAAGATGATGAAGAAGTATGAAAAAGAGTTCTCACCAAAAATGAGAGCATATGAATTTCTCAAGGGAAAGCTAATTGATCTTGATCATAAAAGCATTAAGACATGGTGCAAGATACTCAAAAAGCCCACTAAGGAAGCTAGCCCAGAGAAAGAACCAATCACCATCAATGATATATAAGATGACTCATTTGTTGAAATGGATAAAGAAGAGAGTGATCCAGAAGGTCCCAAAGATACTGATATTGTAGATGAAGAATGGCCAGACACTACTCTTGACCACACTCAAAGTAAAGAGATCCAAAATCCACCAAGTCCAATTCACATTGACTTGAGTAAAGATCAAGAAGTTACCAAGGATGACTTAACAATAAAAGGTAACTTAGTTGATGATATAAATGATGAATCATGGTTAGACAACATTGTCAATGACATTACACGAAAAGACCCTACAGTAGAAATACAAAAAGATGAAGGCATAAATACTGCAAAGGGCAATACAGATGGACAGGATTCAACTATTGACACTGCAACAGTCAATACACCAACAAATATGAATATATTAATAGATGCTATTAATATTAAATCAAGTCAAGATAAATCATCTAAAAAGGATGATGATATACCCAAGGATATAGGTACTAATGAAAACAAAGATGCATCCAACACTCAAAAGGATACATATATAGAAATGAAGGATGCAACTGACAATCAGCAAGAAGTGACGAATGATCAAAACAAAGATGCAGATAAAAAAATTGATGATACATTGAGAAAGGTTGAAGAAAAAGATAAGTGTGAAGAAGTCAAGAAGAATGAAGGCACACATCAAAAATAAAATATATTTATTGATACACCTAAGGCAAATGAGGAGATGTCTTCACAAAACCAGCTGGTGGACTCAGAACATAAACAAAAGGATGCCTCATCTTCTCGACCCTCACCTACCAGGTCAACCCAATCTCAAGCTTTATAAATGATAGTACATCAATCTTCCACCTAGCCAAAGAAGAAGAAGAAGAAAACATCAAAGAAAGACATCTTGGCTGTTACAATGGATGAAGTAATAGAAGTCCCAAACTAGGATATTACTACTTTGGATAGTGATAAACTTTAAGAGTTTGGAGTGATATGCCAAAGGAAAGCCATTCAGAAGAAAATGATATAGGAACATAGGGAAACAATGGCACTTGACAAAGAAAGAGACATCCTCCAACAACTTGCTCCTGAGGTGAAACTTGAACCAAATGCTATAGTTAAGGAGCATATTGATGTTCTTACCGATGTCATCACAGATCATAATATAGATGCAGAACAAGTAATGGAAGAACAAGCAGAGAAGAAGTATCAATACAAGTTAATTGATAAGATCAGCCAAGAAGTGGCACTGAACAAGGTAAAGCTCTCTGAACTAACTGATCAATTAGAGCCAATGATTGTTGAGTAAATTACCTTAGTTCAAAATATGTGCACGCTTGAAAAGTTTACAAAAGAAAATAGTGACAAGTTAGCAAAGATAGATTCTAATGTCACAGCGAGTGCACAAAGCCTAACCTCAAATGCAAAAATTATCAAGGCACATCATGACAAGGTCATTGAGGCTAATAGGTTGAGGCAAGAAATATGGGATGCTAAAACACAACTAAGAGGTGAGATTACAGAACTACAAGCACACACTCTGCCTAATCTTACCTACAACAACATATTTCTGAAGCCAGAAACTTAATTGCAACCTCAGAGATGTTTGTAGTAGACAGCATCTATGATATACACATAAGAATATCACTTGAGCACATGGCTCTAGAAATGCTAAAGGATAAATGGGAAAAGATGATGGAGGAGATCAAGTCCTCACATTCCCACCTTTTTGACAAGTTGTAAGTACCTTTGCCTTTATTATCAAAAAAGGAGGAATAGAAAGGAAATGTATATTGTATGTATAGAAGGAACAGATATGTAAAGATATTTATGTACAATATATCTAAAAAAGAGAGTACATAAGGAAATATATATATATACTTACACTTACCAAAATATACATAGGGGGAGTCATCCAAATGACTAAGGAAGAAGTATACATAGGTGTACATACTAATACACTCAGTATGTTGCACATATCATGTTTTTGATACTAATGTCAAAGAGGGAGATTGATGACATTATTTTTCCATTAGTAAACTTAGTGAAAAACACTAATAGAGATCATCGGTACAAGCATAACCAGCAGACTACAAGCATAACTAGCAGATAGGAAGCATACCTGACAGAATAAAAAAATTCAGGAGAAAATGCTAAGTATGGAATTGACCGACGAACATTGACAAGTGTTAACACCGATGAAATCTATGAGCTCATCACCAAAAACAAAGTTTTAAAGAACAAAACTAATGGAGCACAGAGAAGGCATACCCGATGAACAATTCAAGAAAGGAACATCGATGACAAAGAAAATCGGTAGTCAGTTAGAGAACCCGCAAATAGTGGATCTGAGTTTTACACGTTAGATAAAGCATTGTAATTCTATTTATAGAGTTTTAATTTGTTTTAAAATCATTACTTGAGGGTCAAGAAAGCTTTATGTAAATTTTTTAAAGCATCCTAACATATCTAAAACATATCTAACAAAAGATTAAGGTCAAGTTGTAAACCTTGGATCTAGAGTTAACTTGCGAAAGTCTAAATCAAGAATTGAGCTAAAATCTAGTGTAAATAGATGTTCAATCAATTGTGAGTTATGAATTCATTGTTTTTGATAGCCATGAAGACCATCTAAGGAGCCAAAGGCAGAATTCATGCAAAGTTCAGAAATAGATCACACCAGTTAGCAAGAACACACAGAGGCTACCGACAAGTAGACAAAGGTATTATTCAATCATGGAAAGATGATTACTCATACATAGGAAGCTTTATTGGATCTATTATCAGCAATTGGAGATTGCATACATCATCAGATCAAAGACTTATGTAGTTGCATTCTAACAAGTGCATCACATCTAAAATCCTTTTGTAGAAGGTGGACTTAACCATTCTTTACAAATCTCTTAACAGAGTGCACACTTAACAATGTTCCTAAAATCTTCAAATGAAGTAGATCTTAACAGGTCTCCACTGTAATACTCCTAATAGAGTAGGTCACCAGACATGACCAATTGTAAGCCTTAACTAGCCCCTTCTTATCTGTAGATAGTGAAGTCTTGTGGGTAACAATCCCCACCGTAGTTTTTACTTCCTAACAGGAGTTTTCTAGGATATCATATCTTGTGTCATGTGTTATCTATTTTCATGAATGTTTCTTGTATGGTTACATATTAAATAACTTATGATATGATTGCATATACAAAAAGAAAGATGAACAATTAGATAAGATAGTTTACAAACTGATGATTAAGGGTTAATGGGCTAACCAAGAAAAGTTTTAGAGGTATTGATTCACCCCTCCCTTCTTAGTACATCATTCTAATATAATTCCAACAACGAGTACATTTATGGATCCAAGGGAGCATTTTAAGATACTAAGAAAAACTGAGCGTTGAGCTCCTAAGAACAACTAAAAGTAAAATGCTAACTGTAAAGAACTTGAAAATGTTATGCTTCTGGACTACAAAGTCATCAATTTTTTTGACCCTTGTTATGCCATCGGATTTCTTATTTATACACAAATTTGACCTAAAAATTAACCTAATCTAACTATACACTTGCCAAATATAATACAATATCCATGGTTGGTACTACCTACACCACTTACAATCACCTCGAGATGTGCAAAGGTCTGACTAGACAGAAGAAGAAGATAAAGGATAAATATAGAAGAATCAGCCTAGAGAAGAGATTCAAGGTACTTATGGAAGAAATATGCTTGTCCCGATATCCTAGGCTACATGTCTCATAACTGAAAATTGCATCTCCTTGTCTTTGATGTGCACCTGGTAGTTAATGCAGGAGCGGCACCTCAGGAGAATCATTTGTTAGAGCCATCTCGTCTGCCTAACATGTTCTCATCTGGATCACCTACAACCTAACCCTTATTAACTGCTTGACAGTGATCGATCGACTCCAGGGAACCTTAACACAGATTGATGTGAATGAATACAAAACTTAGACCCAGAATTTTGGAGTCTGGGAGCTTGCACTCAAAGAATAATAAATTTGCAAAACTTCTCCCTACTGGTGAAAATCTCTAGAGTCCAGAGGACTTTATTGCCTTATACTCTTTTGAATGCCTCCAAGATCCAGAGGATTCCATCTTCATTTATCTCCTTTATATAATTTTGGCTCTCTCTAGCCACTTCCAACTATTCGCCCACATCCTAGCCACCTTCTTTAAACTCTACCCCCACCTTTGTTACATCGTGGGCCTGGAGCATCATTCAGAAGAGATGCAACATATTCGCTACATCAAAATCTCTGGGAGTTTAGAATCGTGACTCCATTATTTCATCAAATTTTCTCACCACAAAATCCACTGGAGCACATGTCGCGGTGCTGAAGGGATCGACTGTCGAAACCCTTGTAACAAATATCACATATAAATTAAAAGAATTATCAATTTCCAAGACTTTGCCCTTTAAGGCCACTGCCAGTTTCTTGCTTGTCTCAATTTTGAGACCCAGTCTGGAGTGTTGGACCCAGAGGAACCTGAAATGTTCTTCTCCCAAAATTTCTGTATCGGTGCTGATATCTTCTCTAATGTTCATTATTTCTTCTAATTCACTTATCCATTCTTCGTATTTCTCTATTTCTCCCTCCCACTAGGAAATGATACCATTCACCAGGCCCAAGATGTTAGTGGCCTGATGGAGGTCCAAGAGTGTGGCTGTTAGGAAGCGCCTTACAGATCCCACCTGCTCAGTCACCCATTCATCTACTGCTTGCACTTTCTTTTTCATCATTCTCAGCGCATCTATATCACCCTATAGAAGTGGTCTTCTAGATGTAGAAGCCTCTAGAGGAATTGTAGCCAATGGTTGCATCAACTCTATAAGAAGCCTAGGGAGATTGACATTTGCTTCTTTTGCCTCCTTTAGTTTCTGGGCTTGTTTGTCGTATTGGGCCACAATCGCCCAGCTAGCCTCTTTCAATAGGTTCAACTATCCTTGTTTGTCTCTCCTCCCCAGAGGTACCTCTGTGATTGTATATTCTTTAGCTCTTACTACTGTCACTTCTGCATCTGGGGGAGGCATTGCCACTATTGTGATGATACTCCCTCCCAAACCGGTCTAAAGGGTATGGAGGGTCTGGGCCTTCTTAGGCTTCTAAGCATCTTGGTTCTGGGCCATCATTTTGGCCAGAGAGAGGGGAGCTCTCACTGCTGCTATGGCCTTCCTTTTTCTTGACTCTACCAGCCACTATGGTGGCGGGGGTGGTCTTATGGCTAGGTCCTGGATACATGATGTGGTAAATTTGGCCTTATTAACTCACCATACACTTCAACATAGTCCTTCTTCACCAGATACACACAAGAATGAATATGAGATTATTCATCTTGCCTATCTGCATGATTCGACCTGTTTCCTTCTATCCAGACAGGGTTTCAAAAATAGCTCTCAAAACGAGAGTCTCACAACCATAGACCAATCTAGGAATGAAGGATTTTTCTCCATGAATGCAATGCAATGCAAGATTATTCTAAGAATTGAAAGATGCAAGATTAATCTAAGACATGATTTCAATGCAATTATTCTAGAAATTGAAATTATTCTATTGCAAATGAAATCTTTTAACTATAAATGAGATGATAAAAATGTAAAAACAATTTTGTATTTTAACAATGCATATTTTCTTCAGGGTAATCAGGGGTTTTGAATGAGGAATGGGAGTTCTTTTATAGACTCAGAGATTATTAGAATAGAAACTTTCCTCTTTGAAATAAAACAGATAGAAAAGCCAGTATAAATTAGAAAGCTTTATTTAAAATAAAACCATAAATTGTTTTCCCATTGCTTTAACTGTTTTCTTTATTTGATTTTAACTATTTTATTTGTTTTTAATTGTTTTCTTTCTCTTTAAAGCACAATTAATTCAAAGATTCTACTTCTAAACAGAAGAAATATTTTTGAGAGAATATCCAATTAATTAAATAAATATGACCTCATAAATAGGTTTTTCTCAATTATCTGAATATTTAAATTCAATTATTGAAATGAGGATATTTACCTAATAATTAAATAAAATTTAATTCCTTTTTATGTGTTTTAGCTAAAAGGGGTGAATTTAATTTAATTAAAGTGCTAGGACTTTATTAATTAAATTAATTTGATCATAAGGTTTGTTTAGCCAATAGATATTTAGTAATTAAATATAATGTATGATTAATGTAGATTTAGGATTTTCTACATTTGACACTTAGGTTGAGTAGAGTCAGTTAAAACTCAGAATTACCTAGTACAATAGGACTTTGATGATTCAGAAGAATGACAAATGCAACAAAATTGGTTAGGGTTGCAAGATGCCAATTTTGGGGTGTTACAGGTACTGGGGTCTTCCTTCGGAGTTGTCTGCACTTCTTTGGAATTTGTGGTCCCTGTGGACCCCTTTTCTTCGCTCTTTGGATTCCTTGTTTCTCCCACCTTGGTGGAATTTTCATCTATGGTTTCGGGGACCCTACCTTCCCTGGCACCTGTGGCATTGGTATCCATTTCTCCGGTGTTCTCCCCCATATCCTATTATTGTTGAATTTCTTTGACATTATTTGTCGAGAAATTCTCCTCTAAGGGCACATCTTTTGGAGGGGGACAAGGTGTCTAGCCTGGATCTACCTGTTATGCCGCAAATATCACCTTGTTGAATGTTGGATTCTATCATAACTGATCACCCAGAGTAACTAGATGCATTTGGAGCATGATGACTGGGGGTACGGTTTCTCCTAAAGGTCTAGTTTTCCTAGCCATTATCGGATGCTCACCTTGTGTTTCCCTTTCCTCTCTCTCGGTCCCTGGGACCGGTGGTTCTTCCATACATGGTATATTTACTAGCTCCTACTCTTTCTCTTGGTCATGCTCCTGCTCTTTCTCTTGTGTGGCAATTTCCTTTTCTTGCCTTTCTCCCTCCCTGGGGATATTTTATGCCTCTTGCATAGCGATCTCTTCTACTGCCCTCACGACATCTTCCTACAGATTTACCAAATCGTTGGTCTAGAAAATGTCATCAAAATTATTGTGGGGATGGGAGGCCTCTGGCTGATCTTCTGCCTTGGGGGAGGAAGGGATAAGCTCCACATTAATGTTTCCCGATTTCCCGTGGCTTACATTTGCACTTGGTGGAGGGTTATCTATCCTCGGCTTCTTTCTTCTTGTTAGTAGCGGGACCCCGATGTCCAAGATAGATGCACTCTCCTCCTCTATATTTACCACTTGGCTCATAAATGTTGCAAGTGATGGTGAGCCTAAAGGGAGGGCAGATCCCACCGGAGTAACTAGAAGGCCAAGAGAAAGCCTTGCGCTCATTGTTTGACCCAGCTCCCGGGATGACTCGAGCTAGTTGTGGAGTTGTTGCATGATAGGGGGTGGAACTAATGGAGGGGCTAGGGCCATAGTGATCTCCTTTTCTTTCCCCTTGTCTCTGCTCTGTCTAGCCGCTCTGGAGGCCAAAGTGGATCCCCGCAAAATTGGACCCCGATGGGTACTTTTCTTGCACACTTGTGCAAAATATTTGTGGCTGCACTCCACAACGCCTTGGGTGATGTCCTCAATTGTCAAAATCTCTGGGGTGTCCCAATCCACTGGAGGGAGATCCAACTTATCGATCCCCTGCAATTTGTATGACGGGTCCTCCAAGGGCCCGTTATCTAAAAAATCTTTTAGAAAGGTTTGAAGTTTGAGGTGCTTCATCATCCCTTTGGTCATACTTTCATATTTTTTCCCCTAGACGTCGAATTCATCTTGGAAATCTACCCAAAAATCCTCCAAGTGAGGCTCGTGGGGTGTGGACGCCCAGGGTAATGTTGTGTTTATCTTGCCGAGTGGGTCAAAATTGTTCCTTGATAGGTAGAACTCGGCCAACCCCAGACTCTTTAACTCGTTATCGACCTCTTTGGCCACTGCAAGGCTGCAAGAATGTTGGCCCACTTATGGTCCCCCATTTTAAATTTTTAAAATTCAAGTCCATCTCATGGTCAAATCAGAATTTGTACTCTTTGCTCATAATATCATGTGAGGATGGTATTTTATAAAAATTTCAGCTAGTTCAGAATCTGGTTCAAAAATTTTATATTCTGGTTTGAACGAGCAGGTTCGAACTCTGGTTCAAAAGTGCGGGTTCAAAAGATCTAAAAATTTGAATTTTAAATATCAAAGTTCCTTGATTAAAAGGTGTAGCTTCAAGTTCAAATAATTTTGAACTTTTGATTAAGGTTCAAATCGGGCATAGAAGAACAAAGACAAAGTGATGAATGAAGGAAAGACAGAATTCATCATTTTGAACTTTCTATTTGAACTCTGAAGTTCAAATTGAAAAAGTTCAAATTAAAGTTCAAAATGAAATTCCATTATGTGCACGCATCCGACAGTCTGAAATTAAAATTAAAAAAAAGGTTGTAGATTTTGAAATATGAGGATGACCCACCTAATATTTTGGTTGAAAGTATTCCCAGATTTAATCTTATGTCTATGAGAGCTCATATGATATATTATTTTAATACTTTCTCATAATTGAGAAGCTTGTGACCATGAATTTGCAGAATTTAATTTTTTAGCAGAAAACCAGTATTAGTGTGGGGGGCATAACTTTTTATTGAACTGTTAGGATTTGGCCAATTTTATGATATGTTGTGGAGAGGAAAATTGCGCCAGATCTTACCGAAGTGATTTGCAAAATTTGATCAGATTAAAAAGTTATGATTGACTGATTACGGGTCTATCAAAGAGACCAAAAACTTCTGATTTTAAATAATTTTAAACATTAGTTAAAATGTCTCATTTTTCTAATGAGTAGACCTGATAGATGTTTTAAATTGTAAGGGAATATGATTATATTGTAGTTATTATAACGATAAGAAGAATTTGAGGGACTTTCAAGAATCAGTTATGTGACCGAAAAAGTTACAGGAAAGAGGATTTTTCAAAATTCTCTATAAAAGAGAAGGCTTTTCAAATAAAACGGGTTGGTTCTTCTTCTTCCAAAAATTTTTTGGCTGCAGGGAAGGGAGATCATTTTTTGTATTTGTAATAGAGGAATGGGGAGAGTTTATTTTTGTTTTTAAAAGCTCGATTGTGGTGCAGAGATACGATGATCTTACGGTCATTTGTATTATGTATTTGAAAATAAAAAGGAATTTATATATCAGATCTGAAGGTTCGCATGTATATTTTTCTGATTGGAATTAATCTGTAGATTATTTCAATCATTTTTAAGTATAGGTTTGCTCCATATTGTCAAGTGTATGCATGCCATAAAATCTGAAGGTTTTGTGCATTCATATGAGAAAAATAAAATGACAATCTCCCTCTTGTTTCTCTATAGTGGGAAGATTAAATAGATGATCTGTGTGCAATTAATTTGTTTCTTTCTCATGGTTTTTGATCTAGAATCACATTCATGCCATTTTGATGGATGAGTTTCAGCTTGCCTTTGTGTCTTTTGGTTAAAGACATAACCAACAATTTATTTGTTGCATATCTCTCAAGAGGGAGTTGTACCCATCAATTCATAGGAAAGTTATCAACCCCATGATAAGTTCTCCAACTGTTACTGGCATTTGTTCTTTTTGCTGGGCATTTTGAGTCCTTATTTATATTCATTTTGAAGGAAAAATCTGTTCACTAACCGATTTTTGGCGACTCTACTGGGGATTTTGGAATCAAAGATCAGTGCATTTTGTTTTCCTTGTATTTTTAAAATATCTTTGGATAAAGAGATTGGCGACTCTGTGTTAAGTATCATGCTCAATCCAATAGCTATGAGAAAAGGGAAAAGACCAGACCCTACCAGCCTTGAGATTCTTGAAATGGATGATAAAGTGTTGCATGGATTTTGGGATCACTACAGAGAGAGTATCTCAGAGGCTGTAAGAATGAGGAAAAGCATAGAAGATGACCATGCATCTATGGTGATATGGAGGAGTATTTGTGCAAGATTTCACAAGCTGAAAGAGTTGGAAGAAAGAATGCATCAGCTTCAACCTCACAAGAAAATAATATTGCAGCTTAAAGAAGAATTGAGAGTTGATGAAGATGAAGTTCCAGCTACTCCAGAATATTTTCATTCACAAAAATTTTCAGTCTTTAGTGAACAAGAAATCAAGCCAAGTAAACATTCCAAGGGAAAACCTACAGTTGAAGAGTTAAATGGTGAAGGTGACCAGATGCTGTAATATCTTTGGAATGCCTTCAAAGGAAGCATTTGTGAAGCTAAAAAGAACAAGTTAAACCCCACTGAAGATCATAGATCTTCTCTACTACTAAAATGTGTGCATCAAAGGTATTACAACCTCAAAAAAATTGATCAAAATGTTTTGGCTACAACAAAGACACCAAAGGGAAAAATAGAGAGTGAAAGACCAATTTCTTATGTTTTATCTATTCTTGGGGAACAAGATTTCACACCTACGATGGTGAAACCACCAACATGTAATCAAAATTCAAGGAAGATATCACATCAAGAAGAAGAGGTGGAATCTAGACCTTTTTTACCATTCATGAAGGATGAGCTAGAAGAACAAATGCATGTGCAAAGATTCTTTTTGGTTGCTGCTGGAAAAGATAAAGATGATCAAGAAAATGATAGAGAATTTTGGAGCCTGGATGATGAAAATTTATTAGAACATTTTTCTTCACTAGAAATGGAAATTTTCAGCTTTGGAATTAATGAATATTAGCTAGTTTTAGATGATCTTGAAGATGAAAATTTTCAGCCAGAATATGAAACTTTCCATTTTTCAGAAGAAAATGATGATAGACAAGTTGAAGTATGGAAACCACAAGAATCAATTAATGAGTTAGAAAACACTTATCTTTGTCAAGAGGAGATAATAAATCAGTTCTTGTCATTGCTGCAAGAAGAACCTCATTTAAAAATTCCAGGTATTGATTCATCTCATATCTTGCTCTATGATAAAGAATTTTCAGATTTGGTTGCAGTCAAGGAGGATGAAAAATTTATAGATAAAATAGATCCCATGCTTGATGAAGTCATTTCTTGTTCCAAGCTCTATGTGAAATCTGAAAGTTATTTTGAGGATGATGATTTTAATATTGGAGGTGATGCATCTATTCTTTTAGAAATTAATGAATATAACTTGCAGCCAAAAAATAAACAAAGATTGGGAAACACCATGCAAAGGCCTCCAAAAGATCCTAAAGTCTATGATGAAGCCTAGATCTTTGAGCATAGATACTTATTTATAATTCTTCTACATGATTTTAGTTTAATTTTTAGTAATGAAGGATTTTCTAGATGGAAGTTGTGTTGTGTGATTTCATTCGGATGCAGCCCATTGTTTCGGAAAGGCTCGTTCTTCTCACAGTTGGTAAACAGTTTTGTGTGATTCTTTCCTAGCTTCGGTTCCTCTGGTGAGATATTCTCACTCGTACATACTTGTAAATAAGTTTCATCTTTGCAATTTTTCGTTGTACTTAGCTTAGCTTTGGTTTTGGCTTTTTTTGTTGCCCTGCTCTGCTCTACTCCACCCATCTGCAAGACGCTCCCTATCTTTTCTTTGACTCTATTACCCAATGGATGCTAGGCACTATTCTTTCCTAGAGACATGTTGGATTCTCCATGTCCCTTCAGTCCATGTCCCTAGACAGAGCCATTTTTTGGCCCACTTATGGTCCCCATTTTAAATTTTTAAAAGACAAGTCCATCTCATGGTCAATTCAGAATTTGCACTCTTTGCTCATAATATCATGTGAGGATGGTATTTTATAAAAAATTCAGCTAGTTCGGAATCTAGTTCAAAAAATTTATATTCTGGTTCAAAAGAGCAGGTTCAAACTCTGGTTGAAAAGTGCAGGTTCAAAAGCTCTAAAAATTTGAAGTTTAAATATCAAATTTCCTTGATTAAAAGGTGCAGCTTCAAGTTCAAATAATTTTGAACTTTTGATTTGAACTTAAAAGTTCAAAGTTCAAGGTTCAAATTGGGCATAGAAGAACAAAGACAAAGTGATGAATGAAGGAAAGACAGATTTCTTCATTTTGAACTTTCTATTTGAACTCCGAAATTCAAATTGAAAAAGTTCAAATTGAATTTCAAATTGTAAAGTTCAAAATGATAGTCCATTCTATGCATGCATCCGACAGTCTGAAATTAAAATTAAGAAAAAATGTTGTAGATTTTGAAATATGAGGATGACCCACCTATTATTTTGGTTGAAAGTATTCCCAGATTTAATCTTATGGCTATGAGAGCTCATATGATATATTATTTTAATACTTTCTCATAATTGAGAAGCTTGTGACCATGAATTTACAGAGTTTATTTTTTTAGCAAAAATCAGTCTCGGTGCAGGAGGAATAACTTTTTATTGAACCGTTGGATTTGGCCAATTTTATGATATGTTGTGGAGAGGAAACTTGCACCAGATCTGACTGAAGAGATTTTCAAAATTTGGTCAGATTAAAAAGTTATGATTGACTGATTACGAGTCTATCAAAGTGACCAACAACTTCTTATTTTAACTAATTTAAACATTAGTTAAAATGTCTCATTTTTGTAATGAGTAGACCCGATAGATGTTTTAAATTGTAATGGAATATGACTATATTGTAGTTATTATAAAGATAAGAAGAAGTTGAGGGATTTTCAAGAATCAGTTATGTAACCGAAAAATTTACAAGAAAGAGGATTTTCCAGAATTCTCTATAAAAGAGAAGGCTTTTCAAAGAAAACAGGTTTGGTTCTTCTTCTTCTTCTTCCAAAAGTTTGTTGGCTGCAGGGAAGGGGGATCATTTTTTTTATTTGTAACAAAGGAATGGGGAGAGTTTTTTTTTTTTTTTCAAAGCTTGATTGTGGTGCAGGGATATGATGATCTTACAGTCATTTGTATTATGTATTTGAAAATAAAAAGGAATTTATATATCATATCTGAAGGTTTGCATGTATATTTTTCTGATTGGAATTAATCTGTAGATTATTTTAGTCATTTTTAAGTATAGGTTTTCTCTATATTATCAAGTGTATGCATGCCATAAAATCTGAAGGTTTTGTGCATTCATATGAGAAAAATAAAATGATAATTTCCCTCTTGTTTCTCTATAGTAGGAAGATTAAATAGATGATCTGTGTGCAATTAATTTGTTTCTTTCTCATGTATTTTAATCTAGAATCACATTCATGCCATTCTTATGGATGAGTTTCAGCTTGCCTTTGTGTCTTCTAGTTAAATACATAACCAACAATTTATTTGTTGCATATCTCTCAAGAGGGAGTTGTACCTCTCAATTCAAAGGAAAGTTATCAACCCCATGATAACTTCTCCAACTGTTGGTGGCATTTGTTCTTTTTGCTGGGCATTCTGAGTCTTTATTTATATTTATTTCAAAGGACAAATATGTTCACTAACAAATAATAATTCCTGCAAATGGTCAGGAAAGGGATGGAGGTAACTTTCTTCACTCTATAAAGTGCATGGAGCTCCAGGATTTGCCTAGAAAACTCCATCAAAATAATCCTATCCCCACAATGCTTGGGTAATAGGTAGGGCTTTCTGGAGAATTCGGTCACCCAAATGTAATAATTTTGATGAAATTGAATGAAATAATTTCCGTATGTACTCACCAAGGCCATAGCTTCTTTTGATAGCCAGTAACCTGCATCCCTAGATGGTATCAAAATGTTATAGTAAACGAAGGTATCGTTTACTCAAAAAAAAAATGGGGAAGTTGGCTTCCCATTTAATTTGGGGAAAATGGTCCCATGGAGCACTCTGGCTGGGCCCATTCCCAAGGATGCCCACTATAACTAAACCCCAAATTTTGGGTCTTTGTTGTGCTAATGCCCATAAAACATATGAATTCATGTAGAACTTCGATGTCCTGCTGACATTGTTCAACTAAAAATCTATATGATTGGCAACAATGGTTGCCTAGTCAAAATTATGCCTGTTGGTGGAGATGTCATACAAGAAGTAGTACATCCAGGCTAAAAAATCCTGGGCATGCAACTCTTCGAAGACCCAACATAAGAAGATGATCCCCTCTTGGATGCTTTCTTTTAAATATGTTTTGGGATCTCCAACTTCATCTTTTTGTAGTCCTTCCTCGCAGTCTTCAACCATTGGGTATTGAGGTTTTGTTGGGCTACCTGTTGGGATTTTTTGGACTCTTGCAGGGATGTGGCCTAGGAGATGATAATAGAATTAGAGAACTAGGGGATTCCCAGCCCTGAAGCAAATGTAGCAGCGTCAAGAGACACTAAGGGCATTGGGTAGCTCATTGGAAGGGGAGCAACAATTATAACAACCTAGATGGTGTTGTTGTAGTGTTTGGCCAGAGTTAGGATCAACTCTAGGGCCTATATAGAGTAAGGAAAGCATGCGGATTTGATGATTCCAGAGGAATCCATGTTCTTCGCCATACTATCTCTGACACAATGTTGGGCGGACAATGTTCTGACTATGCCTTGTAATCTGGCCTAGGGTCTGACCTCAGTGTCGATGATCAGCTACAACTTAGAATCCACCTTAGATCCTATAATGGCTCCATCCTTTGGATATTTAGATGTGAGCGGGAGCTTTTCCAATGCCTTCTTGGCCTTTGACTTGGTGGCCTCTCTTGTTGAGGTGGTTGGAAGTTCCAGAATTTCGAGAGGAGAGGCTACCTTAGACATGTTGATTGATGATTGTTGATAGCCTACAATACTGAACAACCATTAATACAAGTAATTAAATAAAATAAGTTTCTGGGTTCCATAGATTTCATCACCACTTTGCACCTGTTCTCAAAAAGACATCAGCTTGCATCAAATCCCAAAAATGTAATAGTCAATAACTTACTTTTAATTTGATCAATAACCATTTATAACTCTTTACATTTGTCGTATGAACTAGATTCTAGAAGTTCTAGTTCATACAACAAATGTGATGAAGACCGCAGGATTATGTGGAACCCCGAGTCTGGAGAAACTAGTCATTATTGAAGTGACTGGCGTATAAGTCATGCTGGGATAGCGTGGGTAGTCACATAGTCACACAATAAATGGAGTAATGGCATTTAAGGTGACATTTGTCTTGACACAAATGGAATGAATGCCACTTGGGATGATTTGTAATTCTCACACGTGGGGTAATTTAATCCCGCCATCATTGCTGAAGTGACGGGAGGAGAGAGAAAAGATGCAACTCAAACAGGTGAGGTGCCGAGTTTGAGTCTAGAAAAATTAGGTGGGCGAGATTGAATTTGGGTACACGATGTAAAGGGTGTGGTGAGCTCACCACAGGACAGGTTAGACATAATGGAATATACAAACTATACATGTAAAATTAATAAAAACTATACTGACTACACGTTATACACATTATTTACACAGACCTCTGAAGAACAGGAGGCCAAGGAATGAATTTATACATAATTCCTTACAGACATGGACAACTTTACAACCACCTACATACAACCACTTAAAACTGCACAGATATTTATAGAAAACTACAATATTTACATTATCCACACTATTTACAACTGTCTTAAACTACTCTACAACTACCTACAGAAATCTATAAAGATTTACACAAAAATGTAGTGCACAAAAGGTAGACAACCTTCCTACAAATTCATCCCACCAACGGGAGGTGATGATGAAGACCAGAAGATAGAAAGCAAACAACGCAAAAGAAAAACCACGAATGAAAGAACAAAGCAAACAGAAAAGAAAAAGAGAGAGGGTAGGACAGCCCTACCAAAAAAATAGAGAATGCGAGAGGAAGGGCATAGGAGGTGCTCTACAAATGAATAGCTTCACGAACCACGAAAAGACCAAAGACCCTATAGGATAACTGGAAGCACGCACAAGGTCAAACACCAACTTCACTGGTAAACACTCGAAGCAAACATACTTAGCTCACTGGTAATTTGCACAAATCACTCTTAATCACTCTGAGGGTAATTTGTTCATGGTAAATGTAAAAATGACAAGTGAAACCCAATTTATACCCTTAGGTGAAAACACACCACTTCCTTCTGCAAGTCTTGAGAAAAAGGAAAACCTACAGATTCCAGGCTCGGGGAGTCTATGCAACCACACCCTCTAACTAAACAGTAAGCAATGGCGAAGAATCCTAGAGTCTAGAATTCAGTCGACACAAAGAAAAAAAACACTTTGTGACCTATCCCCAGAGAAGGAAGACCAAAAAGGAAACATAACAACGGTCGCGCAAAGGTAAAGGCCAGAGAAAAAAAAAGAAGCCAAAAAAAACCAAGGAAGAACCACAAAGTGAAAAGGGGGAACCAATATTTTGCCAACAAAATGTAGGGACGAGTATGCAGGACATAGCACTATCCACAACATAGAAATACATATCAAATAGATCAATCTCAGCAACATAGAAATGTAGATCCACAACATAAAAACTCTAACTCAAGTTGCACTCACCACCTAGTCCCTCATCCAATCCTCCACCTGCGCGAGGGGTTTGTTAGAATACACAAATTCCATGTTAGAATATTTTATCTTACAAGAACATTTATATGTAATTTTGAAATATACATCTAAACTTGAAAAAAATTAAAACATGTACCTGTGTATCCTGATGAATTAGATCACCAGGTGCCTGTAAATCCTTGTATGTGGAGGCCATCATAATCTCCTGTACACAATATATATATATAGATATATATATATAATATTTAGTTGCAAGCTCTACGATTATTTAATGAAAATGAAATTTTGGTTTGTTACATGATCTGTCTACTGGAATGCACATCTAATGTCTTATAATGTAGAAGAGTGTAAGGACATTGCATCAATGTTTTCATCCATAAGAAGAGATGATAATCAAGTCTGAAATCATATAGGAGGTTTCTACTCTGGAGGAGGTGTCTTCTGTGGAGGTGTAGGATCAACCGCACTCTAACACAGAGCTATAGGACATATCAGAATGTCCTCATGTCTAGAATTACCCGTCGGTGCATCTCCATGACCCTAGTCGCTAGTAGTAGAGGATCTCCCAACCACTCACTAGATGAATGTAGGAAACTCACTCGCAGTGACCTCATGCAATATAGAAATCCCCTAATAAGCATCAAGGATATCACTCAATAATATGGATCTCATCGCACACAGATGATCCTCGGGCTCCTGTGTTATATCATTAGGCATGGGGAGCTAGTATCAAATGTAAGGATCTGACTGATCAACGCCTAGGCTTGTATGAGATTCTAACATTTACCTTCCCAAGTGATCAAATGACAACTGGCCAACTCGATTTGTGATAGAGGCAATTCTAGAGTAGATATCTAGGAGCACCTCCTCAGCCACAGATTTTCCAACTCCAGTGTGGGCCTCCAAACCTTTTGGAAGAACCAAAAGGTTTTGACCCACCAATACCCTATTACTAGTGGTTTGTGGTACATTAGGTCATGTGAACTTATCTGCAAATCTACCCCGCCCCTAACCTGCATGTCATGGAAAGTCCGTATAATCAACATCATACCCTAAATAGAATTCTGCATACAATTGTTTGTAGAAATAGAGGGGCACCTCATCCTTTTGTGGAAACATATGATGGATTGACAACCATCTAGGATATATGAAGGGGGCCACTAGGTCATTATTACACTTCCTCACTCTATAAAATCTCACAACTTTCTTCTCTAGGTATTCAGGTCAATTAATGGCCTTAACATTGGCCACAAAAACATCCATGTTAGCAGTCCTCCATGTAACTATCCCTGATATTGTACTAGCTAAGCTCTGGTAGAATGTTTCAATGGAGGTGTCATCATAGGGGTTGTATGATTCAACCTTCTAAATCATACTCATAATCTCAGTGTGAATAGATGTTAATCACTCCCTATTAGGGAGGACAACAATATTTTGCGGCATTCGCTCTAACCAAACTAGAACGGCGTGCAATCTAGAAATAGTCCCATGTCTATGATTATCCCTACTTTAGGGAGTACCATGGGACAAATCTCATGATGCATGATCACTATCACCATGTACACTAGGCTTTGAACTAGTGGATTTCATGATGTATGATGTATAAACTCCAAGTGTGCACATGTACATTAAATATAATTAACAAAATAGTTCATGTATATATACATATATGACATCAAGTACATGTACAAACTATACATTCAAATCATATCTAAAATTAATAATTAACCATATAAACATTACAAACCTCAAGTAAATTAAAAATTATTTCATTGAAGCCTGAGACATTCAATTCAATACTTAAATTTAAACATCCCCTTAAGACATTCAAATCATTAAACATATTACAGATCCCCTTAAAAGACATTCAAATCATCAAATGTACACAAGTAAGTTATGAAACACATTCATTAAACAAAAAAGATTAAAAACCTTGTAAATTAAAAACAATTTCATTTCCCTAAGGCATACAAATCATTACCTAGTACATGTCTCCTAAAGATGTATTATGTTTTTATGTTTAAATTATTTTCTAGTTCTCTGATGTAGTATTGATGTCATCTATAACTTGTACATGGTGAACACTCATGGAATGTTTAAGGTTTAAGTTTAAACATGTGTGTTAGAAAATTGAGTGGATTGGAGAAATAAAAAATGTTCAAGTTAATGGCTTGTGTAAGTTCATCTTCCTCTCTCAAAATATGATTACATCTTCTCATGTCTATACTCTCAAAGTTACCCATCCTATTTTTTAATAAATAAGAATCATTGTTGACTTTAATTATCTATATATTTCTAGTTTTTCCTTGTAGATGTTAATAGATATGAAGTATACATGTACTATGAAGCATTGTTTTTGAAGATAGATAAGGGATTTGGTGTAAAAGCCTAATATAGATGGTTGCCACAATAGTTCATGAGATTGTGATTGGGAATTATGCCCTCACAAGGGTTAAGAGACAACTTAGATAATGGTAGTCCAATAATATGGTGCCAATGATACGATAGTTTTTGTAGTGGATAACTCAGGAATTCAACTTAGAGATACAAATTTACAAGGGTTTGAAGAATTTTAGGGGAGTTCCACTTGATTCAATATTTGGTTCTTCAAAGAAATGTTTACTCAAATATGTATTTATTTTATGTAATCAACAATTTTTGTTGTGTAAACCTTAAGGAGGGTCCCTTGGGAAAGGTAAATTTTGATGTTTTTAGAATCAACATAATAAGGGGGTAAGGTGAGAATAATAATTATTTTGATATTTATATTATAATATTTTTATGGCTACACATTATCTAGTTATATATTATGTTAGGATTAGGTAATACTGAGAGGGGGGTGAATCAGTATTACAACACTTAAATTAAACTTTAAACCAATTCCACATAAACCATAAGCATATTATAATAAAAAGAACATAAGCAAATAACATAGAACTCATAACATCATTATTTGTTATTGAGGAAACCCTGGCCAAGGGAAAACCCCAGTGGGGATGGTACCCACAAGCATGCACTAAAGTATAGTGTCCCTATTAGGAGACCTATCCCTGTTAGGAGATGAATATTACATAGTCAAATTCCTTGTTAGCAGAATAAAAACCATGTTAAAGGTATAAAACACCCTGTTAGGGGACAATTGAGCTTACAACTCTTACAATAATACTTCTGTTACAAAGTGTTCTCAGACATGAACAAAACAAGCATCTTCAATGCTTAGATAGTTCCAGTCATAGTTCTGCAATGATCTCTGTCATCCTCTGTTGTGCCATTTGTACATATATCTTATTCCATTCAGTACATCAATTCATATCTTCGCTCTACAAAAAATATTCATATATATATATATATATCCTCTTTACCAAGTCAACTCTCTCAACCAAATATTACATAGTCAGCTCTCGATACAAAATACAATTAATAATGCAAATATCAAATACATAGTCGAAGCTCTTACATAATCAAAATATATATTATCCAAAACTATAATCAAACTTATCTTTCCAGGATTCCACATCATACTCCCCAAATCATCGCCTCAATTCAACTGCTTTGTATCATTGTTCTGTTGATGTCGCCTATCTTCAATTCTCTGTAAATCTCTATAATCATCACCAAAATCAAATTGATCTTAGATGTAGGTCATACATACTCCCTAATATCTTCCTCTAAGCTCACTCTCCATAACTCATCAATCTTGATCTTCGATACCCAAAATACCTTTGTATTTATGCTTCTGTACTTAGTCGATTCCAGAATTTAATTACCAAAACTTAACTTCAAATCAATTGATCAATATGCCAGATGTGTTGCCATAAATGAAAACCAAAAATTGATGTAAAAAATACAAAATTGATCACTTACCAACAATCACTCCCTTTGGCATTGATGTAAAAACTTAACAAAAAAAATAAATGTTCCAACAAAACAAAAACCGTCTCTTCTTCATTTCTTCTTCTTCTCTCTTCTCTCTATTAATTATTTCTTATTCTCTCTTTTTCCCTATTCATTTTTCCTTCTCTCTTCTCCCCCTTTGACAACAATGAAAAAGGTGCATAAAAAGTAAATACAAGTAGTGCTTGCTCACCATTTTTAGAATATCTTGAAAAGAATCTTCCAAGTTCTTCACTTCTACACTCCATGACTTAACCAATAGCTGACTAACATGAATTAGTCTATTTAGTGCATATAATGTTGTCTTTGCTACTTTCAACTCTATGGGCATAGAGTTTGTCAATGATTCTGCAGTCTTCTCCATGTATGATAAGTGAGTTTCAAGAATTGATAGCTTAGGAGTGATTAAACTCTTCAGAAAACCAAACCTTGTCATGACTCTCCCTTTCTCTACATCCAACACATTTAGCTTATCCAAAATCCTTGTTACTTCTCTATCCATTTCCATTACAAATTGTGAGGAGGTCTCACAACTGTCCATCATATTGTTCAAGGTTTCCTTATCCATAGCAATAATGTCTTCAATGTTCTGAACATGTTTGATAGGGTTCATGCAATAACTGAATAGTTTCCTGCCATGTGCAACACAACTCTTAGCTTTTTCAGTAATAGATTTTAGAATGCCCAAGTCCCATGAAATAGACTGGAAAACTTCCATCAGTTTCTTCTCCAAGTAGCTTTTATTTACCTTTTCTTCTGCTATCTTCACTAGGGTCTCATAGTGACCATCAAACTCATCAAGTGTCATCTTCAAGTTCTCTATATCATCTCTGGTCTAGAAAACAATAGGTACTGTAAGCAATTTATTCACAGTATCAATTTGTCTAGACATTACCTTAGTCTTCTTGTCAATTTTTTGCTCAGATCTCTCCTTTGCTTTAGTGAGTGTGGTGAAAGCTAAACTCACCAACTCATCCTCATCCATGTGATCAACATCAACATCTATAGGTTTTCTTTACTTGCCAACAATAAGATAGAAGATGTGTCAATTTTGGTTTTTTCTTCAACTTTTGCTCCATTTCTTTCTATGCTTCCTCTCTTTGTTCTTCCTCTTTCCATTCTTCCTCTTTCTATCCTTCATCTTCAACCATTTTACTATCAATTTTTCCTTCAAATGGGTCCTTCTTGTCATGAGAAGTGTCAAGTGTCACAAACACACCATAAACATAGAAATCTGATTGCATATCATCTTCACTTTTCTCAACACTTGCCTCAGCTGATTTGGAAGTCTCTCCCATTCCTAAGGGTGCGGTAATTGTAGTCTTAGGAGGTGAAGCCTTCTCAGGAATAGTACTCATTAGTATCCGATCCAATGCTCTCTAAGTCTCTTCAGAAAATTCTTCATACTTTCTTGCCATAATTTTTACTAACCTTGCCTTAGTCCTCAATAATAGTTTTAGTTCATTGAATATTCTATCTCTCTCTTGCATAGAAATCACAGGTAACATGTTATCAATTGCTTGATTTATGATGGTCTCATCTTCAATATGTGCTAATTGTTTTCTTACTCCAATATCCCATACAAATCTTTAGGTATACTGCCTTCTATCTCTAACTGATTTTTCTTGAAAACAAGTAAATGATTTACCACAATATCTTCAATCTTAAGCTTATCAGATTCCTCATACCTATCATAGTACTTGTTTATTATAACTAGATTTCCTTTCTCAATATCTCTCTTCTCAATCATTTTCAAGTCTGGTTTCCATACTTGTCTATCACTTTTAGCTTTCTTCTCTTCTCTATCAGTCCTCAGTTCTTTCGGTGGTGAATTATGTTTGGAGGATCTGGTGTTCACTCTAGGAACCAACTTTACAGCTTGCAAGGTCTTTAAAGATGATGAAGGGGTGGCTACATTAATAACAGTAGTAGGTGGATCATCTAGGATCACAAATTCAAGAGGTGGAAGGGCTGAAGTACTTGCCAATCCCCTGATAATTTCCTCTTCACTTCCTTCAACTCTTCCTTGGTCAATCCTACCTTAACTCCACATTCTTGAGTAATGTTCTCCACTTTCCTTTTCCTCAAGCCTCTGGTCTATTCTTCTCTCACTTTAGCTTATTTTTCTTCATAAGTACCCCATCTCTCCTCAGATGTGTCTACTTCAGATGCCAAAACATGTTCGATCTGCATAGTTAGGACTTCTGAACTCACTTCATATCCCATAGGATAACACCATTTCTTCCTTGGAACAACTTCCTCAAAATATACATAGCTAGTTTCAACCATAAAACATATTGTATCCTTATATTTTTCAACTAAGTCATCATGAATCTTGAATCTTTCTTTCATCTCCCTCTGAAGAATTTTAATGATACCAAATAGTTCTCCATCAACCCATGTGTTTTTTTGTCTTTGATAACTATCAGAAATATGAATACCAGTAGGTATCCCTTTTCTCCAACCACTAGGGTGCATTCCTGGAAATCTGTTCTCAATATGAATGTACATGTGCACTAGCAGTGAACCAAATCTGAAGGTTTTGGACTTGTCTTTCTTTATCAACTTCACATTGTATCATCTTAAAATGGAAGCACTTCCATTTTGGTAGGCTTAGCACCCTTGTTTAGTACATTTTCATATTAGATTTGTATTTAGGATGCACGTGTGCTTGATTCTACATTTCTAGGTGAAATTAGGGTTAGGATCCTTTGGGTCCTCCTTAATCTCCCTTTCTATGAATCCATTTTTTTATAGAACCTATATATTGACTCTCCTAAAATCTTCATCATACTTAATCTTTGGCCTCTGTGCCTCTATCCAACATACTGGTGTGTTTTCTCACCTTCCTAGGCCCCTGGTTGACCTAGGAAACCTGCAGATTTCCCAAGGAGACCATCCTGAAACCTCAATTTTGGGTTGAGGTTGATTCTGACCTAGGTCAGAATCAAGGTTGACCTTGACCTAGGTCAAGGTCAAGTTCTTCCTTGACCTAGGTCAAGGTCAAGGTCAACCTTGACCTCTGTCAGGTGGTGGTCCCCTCTTTCAAATCTGGAGTCTATCTTGGTTCTAAAACTTAAAATAGGTCCCCGGGTCCAGATGTGGAAGTGTTTTCCCTGATATTCAGATTAATACATCCACTTCTTGGTTGGTGATTGTAATTGGACCATAATTCAAGGTGAAATTTGAATTTGGGTCCCTTGCATTTCCCTAGGAGGTCTATATTGAGATCTCTATATAAACACTCTCTTTTGCCTTCATTTGGAGATGAAAAAGAATCGTAAGATGATATGATGCAATTATGATTATGACATGATGATGAGGAAAGAAAGAAAGAGGGTGATATAGAAGGACAAGACATGATGATTCATTAAGACATTCAAGCACTTTTGTGGACAAGCCATTGTTGATCTTCTTTGGAGCAAGAGAGATATCTTACTTCGTTACTTCTTCTTGGATCCACCATTTTCAACCTTAAAGCATTCAAGAGATATTATCATGGGGTAGCAATTATGGATTGTGAGTTTGGTAGGAATACTTTAGCCTTGGAGCTTGGTATGCTTTCTTTATCACATTCAAATCTATGCATTGCTTTCTCATTTTCAATTCATTTTAGGGTTTTTAATCTAGAGGATTACATCTTGACATTACACATTCGAAGCTCTTTCCAAGAGAAACACACACACATATATTCTATTATTTTAGGCTATTCGTGGAGGTGGAGATCACCAAAATGGGGGTTTGACTAAGGAAAAACCCTAAATAGCCACCCCAAAACCCCTCTTTTTTTAGATATTTACAGGTGTTGTTTCGGGAGTTACAGGTTTGAGAACAGTGGAATAGAGTACATATATGGATACACTTTTCAGCAAAATTCTGGGATCCAAAAATAGAATTTTAGTCTGAGACTTCTTAGGTTGATTCTTCCCTATGGTGCAATTAGAAATTCAGGCCAATGGTGACATTGACTTGAGGGTACAAATCAGAACTGTGTCAGAACAAAAAAAAAATTATGGGTTTTGTTTGTCTCTGCATTTCCATTCTAGATCCAGTCTTAGATTTTCTAGAAACTAAACACAGGCTTCAGAAAATGGCACTTTTAGATCTACTATGATGTGAGGTATGTATTTTACTCCATTAATCTTTGCTTTCAATTTCAAGTCTATATCCATTATCAAATACAAATTAAATGTAAAGGGTTAAATTATGGCATTGGTCTCTTTTATATATGAATATCTATTTTGCAAACTCTATCTAGGAGATCATCCACATTTTCTTCTTTACATTTTGGTGAACCCGCGATAGACAACTCTTTCTCTTTGGTGTTAGATTTACATTTCATATTAAGATCTTGCATGCTAAAAGAAGTAATTTTTCTTTTATGCTCTTGCATTTATATTCCAAAAATACATAAAAAAAAATATTAAATTTCTTTAAAAACACAAAATCATTTACATGCTTGTAATTTTATTGTGTGTTCAATATGCATGACTCTTGTTTTGAATACTTTGATGAATATTTTATTGTACAAGAGAATAGATCCCTTAATAAGGTACATGGAAGTGAGAATGAAAATGGTTCAAATGAGATCTCCATGGATCCTATTCCTATTTCATCCTCCTCCACAACTTCTCCAATTGACCTTGACCATAGGATGTGTGCATGGTTACCTTCATGTTCCACTATTTGCAACATTGAGGCATCTAGAATGTTATTTCCTAAACCTTTGATAAAGGTAAAAGAATGTCCTCGAATAACTATTAGGGGTAAACCTAAAGATCCTATGGATTTATTTGATAATATGTATTTCATTTCACATGCTTATCATACATAGAATAATCCTCAACCTACTGTTCCAGCCTCTTTACCTCCTTCTCAACCTGTGCTTCCTCAAGCACCTAGGTTACCTTCTTCCTTTAAGGAGTATGACTTAGTTGAGCAATTACACGCTACTCCAGCCAAGATATCTTTATGGGAATTGCTTCAAACTTCTCCTACATATCATGAGGCATTACAAAAGGCTTTATCTACTCTTCCAGATCCATCTCCTAATCAAGAGAACATTAATTCATTTTTGGATTGCATGCATACTATGCCTTCTATACCTCCTATTGTGTTCATTGATGATGACTTACCTTCTATTGAGGTGCAGAATCAATATGATGCTCTTATGGTTGTTGTTTCTATTAATCAGAGTATCATTCGTAGAACATTAATTGACAATGGATCTGGGCTTAATGTTTGTAGAATGGATATGCTCAAAGCTATTAAAGATGATATTACAACCATTCAACCAGATAATATACCTATTTCTAGATTTGATAATATTGCAAAGAAAAATTTGGGCATTATTACACTGCCTATCAAGGTTGGTCCAGTCCTTCTTCACACACCTATTCATGTCATGCCTGGACCTCTCAATTATAACCTTTTTTTAGGAAGACCTTGGTAACATACTATGCATGTGATTCCTTCTACTCTACATCGTAAGGTTAGGTTCATTTATAACAATCTGATGTATACATTACATGCGGATGATGCGCCAAATCCTTACTTGAATGCAGAATATGCTAAGATCTCTGAACCCATGCAACCAAGTAAGGAACCTGAGAAACCTCCTGAATTTAAACAAGTTGAAGCTCCATCCTCTTCTTTAATTGAAGATGATTGGGGAACATTGGATTTTAATCCTCCTTTTATGGGAGAATACAAAGTTTCTGATTTAGAGTTCATGAAGGAACAAAATGGGTTTGAAAAACAAGTTTTTATTCCTTCTCCAATTTATGGGGAATTAAAAAGTAAATTTTTTTTTGCTTCCCTTGAAGAAACGGTTGAGACAATAAAACCAGATTGTTATGACATTGTGACATATGTCGCTCCTTTAACTCAATCTGATATGACCAATAGATATCATTATGGTTATCATTTACTTAGGAAATCAGGATTCAATGGGAAAGGATGTGGAAAATATGAACAAGGTATACAAGTTCCCTTGGACAATGAAGTTTATGATTATACTTATGGGCTAGGATTCAATCCTTATAAGCAACCATTGACTTTTCCTCTTAATGTTAATCATATCTGTGGTGGACATTTAAAATTGGTTAATCTGCTTCTCCTTGACATGGATCAAAAACCTAGTTTGGATATTTTCCTGAGGATGAAGCCCTAGCTGATTTTTTAGGAGCTTATCAAGATTTACCTACGTTTCATCATAAAAGAAGAAAGCCTTATTGTCTAAATAATGAAGTCTATTTTGGAGAACGTGATGAACAAGATATTTCTCCTTTACCAATGGATTATTCCATATAAAGTAATTTATTAATAACTGAGACTATGGAAGTTCAAATGGATGAGAATGACTCTGAAAAAATAATCAAAGTGGGAAAATGTTTGAACCAAGATGAACATGATCAATCGGTTTCCCTTTTGCTTGAATAGAAGGATATATTCTCTTGGACATACTCAGATATGCCAGGTATCAATCCTAAGATTGTTACTCACAATATTGTTCTTAAACCTAATGTCAAACCTATAAAACAAAAAATCTGAAAGATGAATCCGAGTATTACCTTGCTAGTGAAAGCTGGAATTTAAAAATTATTAGGTGCTGGGTCCATCCGTTCTATTGATTATTCTGAATGGATTTCTAATATTGTGGTTGTTTCTAAAGGAGAGAATAAGATAAGGATGTACACTAATTTTCAAGATTTAAATAAGGCATCCTTAAAAAATGATTTTCCCTTACCCAATATCGATATGATTGTGGATTTGACAGCAGGTCATGCTTTATTATCTTTTATGGATGGATTTTCAGGTTATAATAAAATCTTTATTCTTATTGAAGATCAAATTAAAACCACATTTATCACACCTTGGGGAACATTCTGTTGGGTCATGATGCCTTTTGGATTAAGAAATGCGGGAGCAACCTATCAACGTGCTATGACCTTGATTTTCCATGATTACATCCATAAGATTCTAGAAGATTATGTAGATGACATCTTGGTGAAATATATACAAAGAGAGGACCATGTGTTTATTTTAAGACAAATATTTGAAAGGATTAGGAGTTATTATATGATATTAAATCCTAAGAAATGTGCTTTTGGAGTTGATTATGGTAAATTGTTAAGATTTATAATCTCTAAGTGAGGCATAGAGGTTGATACTGAAAAGATTGATGTTATTGTTAACATGCCTCCTCCTAAGAATATTTTTCAATTGCATAGTTTACAAGGAAAAATAAAATCTATTCGTTGCTTTGTTTCTAACTTAGCTGATAGAATTATTCCTTTCACCTCCTTGCTTAGAAAAGATACCACTTTTTAATGAAACCAGGAATGTAAACAATCCTTTGAGAAATTTAAGGAGTATCTTGCTAATCTTCCTATTTTCCAACTTGCTCAATTCAATAAACCCTTATATCTATATACTTCTGCCACTTCCCATGCCATGAGTGTATTATTGGCTCAACATGATAACAAAAGTAAGGAAAGACCGGTATATTACATTAGTCAGACTTTACTTGAATATGAAACAAGATATACCGATTTAGAAAGATAGTGCTTGGCTTTAGTTTATGCTTGTCAAAAACTCAGGCATTATCTATTGAATGTTGAGGTTAATGTGATTGTTAAATTTGATCCTCTCAAACACCTTTTCTCAAAAACTGATCTCTATGGTCGTCTAGCTAAATGGGTGATGTTACTTACAGAATCCAATCTTAATTTCATTCTTCAAAAGTCAATTAAATGACAAGCCTTAACTGATTATCTAGGTGAAGCTCCTTGTCCTCATTCTAATATGAACATCGCCTCAATAGAATTCCCTGATGAGAATATTTTAGCTAGTTAGCAAGAAGATGTTTGGGAATTATATTTTGATGGTTCTAGATGTAAGGCAGGATCTGGTGTAGGTATCATCTTGGTCCCAACTAAAAATAAACTGATCCACATGTCATATAAATTGACCTTTCCTTGTACTAACAATATTATAGAATATGAAGCTCTTATAGCTGGCTTACGGGAAACTTCATCCCTTCATATTAAAAACTTGGAAACATACAAGGATTCGCAATTGATTGTTGAAAAAATCAAAGGGGGTTATCAGACTAAGAATGATAAAATGTAACAATATAAAGAATTGGCTCTTGATATCCTTTCACAATTTTATTCTTATACAATTTAGACTTTACCTAGGAAAGATAATCGACACATAGACGCCATGGCAAGTGCAGCTTCCTTGGTGTGTCTTGAGAATAATGTTGAAGAATTTCAATTTACTATACACGCTCTTAAACAACCTGCAATTTCTAATAAGGTTAATGTTGATTGTTTTAACTTGCATTTGGATGAATGGTATTCACATATATTTCAATTTTTGAAAGACAATACATTTCCTAAATCACCAACAAGGAACATGCGTAACCGTATTAGGAAGCTTGCAGTACGTTATATCATTTTGGGTGATACTCTTTACAAATGTTCTTATAATGTTTTTTGTAATATATATATTTAGATGTATTACCAAAATGTAAAGGATGGAATCATGGAGTGATGTAGCTTGATTGTTAATTGTTGATTTCCTTTACTTTACTTTATATTTAATTGAATTGTATTGATTGGGTATTGCAACTATGATTAGGGAGAAGATAAGATGTTCCTCTTTTATTCCCAAATGCACAAATGGGAGATCCAAGTTGAAAAACCCCAAGGAAGGGCTAATGCACAAATGAATCAACTATTTGGAAAGGAGAATAACAAAGGAGATACCTTAAATTATGTTAATTATATGTATAGAAATGATATATGACAGTGATTGAAGAAATGGGAGAAATGCACTAACCTTGAAATATTGCAGATCAAAGAATGTTGTTTTTTGAGGTTTGTAGACTGTTTCTAGAAAAATTGACAGTTGATCCCGAACCGAAACGCAAAGACAAACAAAACCCAGAAATATTTTTCCGTTCTGATGTCATCTTATGAAAAAGGTCAACCTTGACCCACAAATGTCAACCCTGACCTGCACAGGTCCGACAGAAAATCTGTTCATGTTGTCCAAAAGAAAGCCAAAAAGGGTATCCAGATCTGGTCTTAAATCAACTGTTCTAAACCTATACCTACAAGAAAAGGGGATTTTTTGTTGTGGGGGAGGGGTTTGCCTTAGTCAAACCCCGATTTAGGAATTAACCTTGAACATATGTAATTGAAATTGCCGAAATGGACAAAGTAAATGCATAAATTCACCTTGCTTGAAAAAGTCCTTGTGGCGGATTCGAATCCTTGAATCCACAAGTATGCCTCAAAAAATGGAATGTAGAAAGGTATGATGTCTTCAATCTCTTTCTTGTAGATCTCCAACACCAAGTCTTGAATGGGTTCTTGAATTTGTAATAGGCTTGGAAGAAGGTGGATGGAGAGATCACCAAAAGGGCACTATGTAGCTTCAATCCTTCAATGGCCTCCAATGGATCTCCTTCATGAAAATGGATACTTGAATGGATGAATGCTTTCTTGAAATATTTCTTAATGATGTTTCTCAATTGTTCAAGGATGCATAGGCTTCCATAGAGGACTTAGTATCACTTAGAGAAAATGAGAGAGAAAGCTTCCCTTTTATAAGAAATTAGGGCACAATCTTCTAAGGAGGCCTACATAGGAGGATTAAATTCCCATTAAAGCCTTTACCCCTAGGAGAGGACCTATATTAAATATAATTTAGGAATCAATTCTTCAGAACCCAAAACAGTCGACCCAGAAGCGGGAAATACTTTTTGCAAATGTCGACCTCCAAAAATTGTGAGACCCTGGGATCTAAACCCTGGGTCAAGGTCGAGGTCAACCTTGACCTAGGTTAGGGTAGAGGTCAACCCTGACCTAGGTCAGGGTTGAGGTCAACATAGACCTAAGAGGTTGACCTTGACCCTAAAGTCCAGAATCACCAGTCTGTAGTTCAGAATGCAAAAATCAGGCTAAACAGGAGTGGAAAGAGGGACAAAACAGGGGGGAAGCCATGTCAAGATCAAGAACCCATTCAAGGTGATTTTCATGGCCCCAAACCACTTACTCAGAAGGATAAACATGTCTAAAATGGAAGTGCTTCCATTTTCTGACTATACATTTAGCCCCCACTTTAGCAAGAGTATGAGCTCAACACAAACTCTTGGTAAAGGAGAATATATAGAAAAGACAATCTTTATCAGAACCAAAAAGGGATAAAGAAACCCTCAAGCCCCCAAGGGACTTAAGTCTTTATCAACTCTAAGATCATGATAAGAGAGACATCACTTAGTTAAGAGAGAGAAAGAAATAAAGGCATGATTATCTTGCCCAATGAGAACTTATGTCTCATTGTGAACCACACAAAAGGCGTAGCTGGAAAGATGGAATTGAACTTCCTAGTGAATGTGGCTACTAACTAGTCAACCCATCAGGGAGATCCATTTTTAAAGGGATCAAATCATTGTAAATTGAAAACTGGCGAGATCAAGAGATCCATGTAAATGTAAACTAGAGGGATCAAGAGATCCTAAAAAGTAAAAATGACCATGCTTTAAGGATTAGCTTCTTTTAATCCATAAAGGGAAAAGTTTTAAATCTTGGAAACTATTTTGAATGTGCGTGTGTGCAAAAAGTGAGTAGAGTGTATGCCCCCACATTAAAGTCATTGCTAACACTTTAACATGAGCAATGGTTTTAATGGAAACACAAACAACTCTACGAATTACGTTTCCACTGCGAGATGCCCCCAAAGGAAGACAAATCAAGGGAAATAAAACATAAACATACATAAGAACACAAGAGGGATCCACCTAATGTGGGGTCAATATGATCATAAGATAACATGTACATAGAAATATAATATTATTGAAAATGAATTGACATCATTCCCCAAAGAAAGTAGAACTACAATCACAAAGGAGGAAAGAAACTTAACAATTACGAAGAGGAATCTTTTCGGACCACAACATGGAGACCAAAAAGAATTAGTGCTACCATGTCGCAGATCCAAGCAGATTGTAGAAGGAACATAGTTACAAACAATAGCACAAGTACAACATAACATGAAACAACATATAGAAGAATGTAGATACCTATAGAGGAATTGAACAACGGTTTTGATTCCTTGATCACCTTGCACCAACAATGTAACAAGGGTCATATAAAAGAATCTAACAAACATTTAGAAAAACACATTACGGGGGAAGCACAATACAACATA
>MU228124.1:2283332-2294863 GCA_018584345.1 Thuja plicata | reverse complement strand
AGATAAAGGACTACCCATATCACATGTAGGAATGCTAAATTTAGATTGAGTTAAAGATGCAAGTTGTTGTTGTAAAGATGACACAGTTTGAGCCAAACTAATAATTGTAGAGTCATTAGAGGAAACATGTGGCATAGAAATATTAGGAACACTAGGAAAATTGTAAGAAGTAGTAGGAATAGAAGACACAACCGATGGAACATTAGGAACCATATTTGTAAGAGGATTAGAATAAGTAAAATGCACACTATTATATGAAGGTTGTAAGGTAGGTAAAGATACCAGTGGAGCACTCACAAGAATAGGTGCGCTTGGGAGAGAAGTTGTTATCAAAGGAGGAGTGTAAGTAGGAATACTAGGTAGAGGAATAGAAGAAGGTCCTACACTAGTGACAATAGGTGTGACCCCTAACTCTTGAGCTTCTTGAGATAAAGGTTTAACATTCAAATTCACAAGATGAGTAATACTACGCAAGAAATTAATACCTTGATCATTATCATAGAGAAATTTCTTAAGATCCTCTATAGCTTGGATAGAATATTGATTATGGTTTTCTTGGATAAGCCAATTTCCCATTTTATCAAGTTTGGTTGAAAGGTTTTGCACTTGTTCAGGAGGAACTCTTAAAGCATCATCTTCGTCATGAGATGAGTGGGAAGAGTTATGCTCCATAGAAGGATTGGAATCATGAGTTATCAAATTATCATCTGGGATCCTAAGGAATGGAGAAGAAGACTTGGGATCAAAGGAACCCATAAGTCTATGGCTTCTCTAAACGGGATACTATAAGTAGGACTAGATGTGGTAAAGCTCATACACCAATACAGTGCAAATGAACTAACACAAAATTTTGATCAATGGAATTTAAATGAAATTTGAAAGAAAATGCAAGATCTAGCATAAACAATGTAAATCTAACACCAAAAAGAAAGATTTGTCTATCGCGGGTTCACCAAAATGTAATATATATATTTAGATGTATTACCAAAATGTAAAGGATGGAATCATGGAGTGATGTAGCTTGATTGTTAATTGTTGATTTCCTTTACTTTAATTTATATTTAATTGAATTGTATTGATTGGGTATTGAAATTGTGATTAGGGAGAAGATAAGATTTTCCTCTTTTATTCCCAAATGCACAAATGGGAGATCCAAGTTGATCAACCCCAAGGAAGGGCTAATGCACAAATGATTCAACTATTTGGAAAGGAGAATAACAAAGGAGATACCTTAAATTTTGTTAATTATATGTATAGAAATGATATATGATAGTGATTGAAGAAATGGGAGAAATGCACTAACTTTGAAATATTGCGGATCAATAATGTTGTTTTCTGAGGTCTGTAGACTATTTCTGGAAAAACTGATAGTTGATACTGAACCGGAATGCGGAGACAAACAAAACCCAGAAATATTTTTCCATTCCAATGTCATCTTATGGAAAAGGTCAACCTTGACCCACAAATGTCAACCTTGACCCAATAATGTCGACCTTGACTTGTACAGGTCCGACAGAAAATCTGTTCGCGCCGTCCAAAAGAAAGTTGAAAAGGGTATCCAGGTCTGGTCTTAAATCAACTATTCTGAACCTGTACCTACAAGAAAAGGGGATTGTTTGTTTTGGGGGAGGGGTTTCCCTTAGTCAAACCCGAATTTAGGAATTAACCTTGAACATATGTAATTGAAATTACAGAAATGGACAAAGTAAATGCATAAATTCACCTTGCTTGAAAAAGTCCTTGTGGTAGATTTGAATCCTTCAATCCATAAGTATTCCTCAAAATATGTAATGTAGAAAGGTATGATGTCTTCAATCTCTTGCTTTTAGATCTCCAACACCAAGTCTTGAATGGGTTCTTGAATTTGGAATAGGCTTGGAAGAAGGTGGATGGAGAGATCACCAAAAGGGCACTATGTAGCTTCAATCCTTCAATGGCCTCCAATGGATCTCCTTCATGAAAATGGATACTTGAATGGATGAATACTTGCTTGAAATCTTTCTTGATGATGTTTCTCAATTGCTCAAGGATGCATAGGCTTCCATAGAGGACCTAGTATCACTTAGAGAAAATGAGAGAGAAAGCTTCCCTATTATATGAAATTAGGGCACAATCTACATAGGAGGATTAAATTCCCATTAAATCCTTTGCCCCTAGGAGAGGAACTATATTAAATATAATTTAGGAATCAATGCTTCGGAACCCGTAACAGCCAATCTGGAAGCAGGAAATACTTTTTGCAAAGGCCGACCTCCAAAAACTATGAGACCCTAGGAACTGAACCCTAGGTCAAGGTCAAGGTCAACCTTGACCTAGGTCAGGGTCGAGGTCGACCTTGACCTAGGTTAGGGTTGAGGTCGACATAGACCTAAAAGGTTGACCCTGACCCTAAAGCCCAAAATCACCAGTCTGCAGTTCAGAATGTAGAAACCAGGCTAAATAGGAGTGGAAAGAGGGATAGAACACGGGGGAAGCCATGTCAAGATTAGGAACCCATTCAAGACACTTTTCATGACCCCAAACCACTCAATGGGAAGGCTAAACATGTCTACAATGGAAGTGTTTCCATTTTCCGACTATACATTTTCTATTAAGATGCCTTGGTAGAACCGAAGTTCTTATAGCTTTAGCAGAAGCTCATTCTAGTTCTCATGGAGGACATTTTGGTGGGAAATCTTTAGTTAATAAACTTCTTAGAATGGGATATTATTCGAAAACAATGGAACAATATTCTTTTACATTTGTCAAGAAGTGTCCTTAGTGTCAGCAACATGGTAATTTAATTCATGCTCCTACTCGTGAGCTTTGTAATCAAGTTGCTCCATGGCCTTTTAGCATTTGGGGATTTGACCTTATTGGAAAAATTTCACCAGCTTTTTCTCAAGGACATACATACATTCTCACAGCTACAAATTGCTTTACAAAGTGGGTAGGGACTATTCCTCTCAATTCTACTACTACAGATGTTATTTGTGATTTTATTCTTAATCATATTATAGCATGATTTGGTATTCCTTCAATGATAGTTTCAAATAATGGCACTTCTTTCAAGAATAAAGAATTCACAAAATTTTTGGAGAAATATCATATTCAACATAGATTTTCTACTCCCTACTATCCTCAATCTAATGGTCAAGCTAAAGCATCTAACAAAGTTATTGAACAAATCTTAAGGAAAACAGTCAATAAGCATGCGAAATATTGGCATACCCAACTTACTTATGCATTATGGGCTTATAGGACTAGTGTCCACACTGCCATGGGTACTTCTCCTTATAATCTTGTTTATGGTACTGATGCTATTATGCCATTAGAATTAGAAATACATTAATTACGTGTTTCATTCCATGGGATAATTGATAAATATACTTTCTGGGAATAACATTTACAATAATTAGAGATGTTGGATGAACAACGAATAAATGCTTTGGAGCATATTAAGGCTTATCATAAATCACTTCAAAAATAGTACAATCATAAGGTGATTGAAGGATCATTTTTGGTAGGTGATTTAGTCTTATATGAAAATCAAAGGAATGTGAATGCTTTACCTAGTGAAAAAGGGAAATTTATCCCTAATTAGCTTGGACCTTTTGTGGTTATTGAGGATTTTACTTCAGGTCCTTATAAGATTGCTAATATGAATGGTGTTCCCCTTAAGGAACCTATTAATATTATGCATCTCAAATGCTATTATCCCTAATACATCAACTTTTCTTCATGTATTTATGTATTCCCTATAGAATAGCTATTTTTGTTTTGTAGGTTATATGATTTGAATACATTTATACATCAATTTCATTTCTTTCTTTATGTTAAGTTTTTTATGTATTGATGAAAAGAACAAGTAATCAATCATAGAATTAACTACTCAAGAAAAAATGTTCATATATAAATATTCATGAGTTTGGTACATATATAGAAAATATGCCATGGCTATCAATCTCTATCTCTATGCTCTAAGGGTCGGTGGCTCCCAGCTCTTTCTGCTCTGTGGTGTGAAGCTGACGATCTCGGTATGGTAGTTCGAGTGCAACTCCTTGATATGATCATCTCATAGTTGCACTCCTGAGCTCTTTGTAGGTCACCCATCAACCTCTCTTCCCTTTCTTTGCACAACCTCAGCTCTTGATAGACGCATGCAAAAATATCTGCATGTTGGCCAGGATCTCTTTGTCCAATAAGGGACTCTCACTCGCTAGCTGGTAGTCGGTAGGATAAACAAGTATCCTTGAGAACCTTGGATACAAAGCTCCTCCACTCTATTATTCTAGCTGCAAAATTCAAACATATCTATATTTTAGTACTTCTTCTAGAAAAACATTTACTTAAAATATTCTAGCCAATTACATAAATCATACCTGGATCTCCCTCCTGAGTATCACCAAAGGATCTAGATGGTGGGGTCATGGAGTGACTACCCTCTACTCACTCACTGTGTCTAGGTCTAGGTGGTGGTGTCTCTATATGTGCACAGGGAGGTCATCTTGATCTCAATGGTACAACATGGATCACCTACTCATTTGCATCTATACTACCACCTGGGGGCATATCCTCTGCTCTCTCATATGCTCCCTCATCCACTCTCTCTTCTTCTCTCTCCTCTACTCTCTCCTCCTCCATGGGATCTCCCTTGGGAATGTGCTCCTCCTCATCTCTATGATCCTCCTCCTCCTCCTCTGGTGTGTCACTACCTCGGTGCATCCTCTCTGAAAGACCTGTATCACCTATAGGGTAGTCATCAGGGAAGATGGGATGGGTCCCCTATAGACTCCAGTATCTAATATACTCTCTACTTGCCCCTAGGTGGGATACAGTAGGATCCACCTCTATATCCTCAGTCTCATGTGTATTGTTATCTACAATATCTGCTACTGTAGGTCGGCATATGACACCGAGTCTCTGATAATATCTCATCGGGTATCCTTACTGAGGTATCATCTGGGGGACTCCCTATGTCAAACCAAACTGTCTAATAACTCTATCATAATAATATGGCATCACTACATGACTAGTAGGACCCTCTAGCAGCTTGCGCTGCTAGGAGTGTCTCAACTGGTGTCTAGTATCTGGCCATCCTGTCATCCGATAGTATGGTCTCCATATCATATCCACACCTAGTATATGGTCAAAGCGTACCCTCCAAAAGAGGATATCTTTGTACTGCAAGACATCTGCTAGTGGATATGAAAAGGCTCTTGGTGTGCTCACATCTACCATCACCGAAACACCCTGTGGTCGAGTACATGTGTAATGATCAAACATCCAAACCTGTAGCAAGATGTATACCGTAAGACTCTCTCGCTAAAATCTCACTAAATGACTCAACTCATGGTAAAGATGGGATAACATGTTGTAGCCCCATGAGAAAAAAATCCTATCATTCTCCATCATGTGTACGAGATGGGAAAATGGTGCTAAGAAAATTGTACCCTTTGTGTTGGGTATTACAACCAAAGAGAGTATACATAGCATCACTCTCCATACCAAGGGTGTCGGACCTACTAGTATGGATGATAGAGTGATCTGATCTTATTGGGTCCTCATCTGTGGTACTCATCCCAAACAAAACTCTCCATCTAAAAACTCCTCACAATGACCCCGTTGCACTCTCGGACTAACAATCTCACCTCAGACTGGAAGTCATAGGATCTTGTACACATCCTCCAATGTGATCGTGATCTCTCCTAATGGAAGATGGAAGGAACAAGTGTCCTCATCCCACCTCTCTATCATGGCTGATATCATGGATCAATGGAACCTCATCTGTGGTAGGATTTCTACCCAAAACAATCCCACATCTCTTAACAGTTGTATCTCATCCTCCTGTAGCTCAGACAAGTTTTCTTTGACAGTCAGTAGAAGCCCTCCAAAGGGGTGCTCTCAGAGATGGACAAGATCCTGTCAGCACAAATAACAACATATCAATAATCTATCATCAAAAAACTACAATTCTCACTTGACCTAGTCAAGGTCGACCTTTTTGGGTCAAGGTCAACCTTTCTGGGTCAGGGTCAACCTTTTTGGGTCAGGGTCAAATTTATCCCCGGAAAGGACATGACCTTCCCAGTTATGGTTTACCTACAAATGTCAGGGTTCACATAACTGGGTAGGGTCAACCTTTTTGGGTCAAGGTCTACCTTCCCTATAAAAATAGGAATTTCTCAATTAAAAAAAATTAAAACAAGGCACCTACCTCAGGCAGTGGTTGTCCATTGGCCAAGCACTCTCTCAGGGCCTCCACACGACTCGCTCAAAGTTTTCCTCTCTTTGGCATCTTGCTCCTTGATTCCAAGCTCTGAAAATGGTAAGAATGAGAAGGTAAGTGTTCTTCATGTTATTTATAGCTTCAAATTAGGTTTTTAATAGGGTTTCATTTGAATTTACTTAGGTCAAATTCAAATTTCCTTTTACATTTTTTTAGATAACCATTCATTCTTTTCATCATAACTGGAGTTTGGTAGCTCCATTTTTAGTGTTGTTAGTGGCGTTGGAATTGTGATTCAAATACCTAACCTCTTAAATTAGTTTCAGAAGATATTGAATCCTTCTAAATGGTTTATGAATGGAATTTTCAATAAATTGCATATCTAGTGTATAGATCTAACTTTATCACCCTGTTTCACCTTTCAGAATTAGTAAGCCGAGATAGGGGGGCATAAGGGGATCTATGAATTTATCAAAACCATCTTAGTAAGGCTTAGGTGCTCTATGGATTTCCGTTAACCTCATATATTTTAGGTTGCAGATACTAACGGTTTCTTGCAAGACCTCCACATTGAGGACTTGGCTATATCCTTTTTACTTTACAATGTTTTCTTACTTTAGCTTGCATATTCACATAGTGTCATACCTAAGCTAAAGTGGGGGCTAAATGTATCATATTAAAATGGAATCACTTCCATTTTGGTAGGTTTAGCACCCTTTTTTAGTACATTTTCATATTATATTTGCATTTAGGATGCACATGCACTTGATTCTGTATTTCTAGGTGAAATTAGGGTTAGGATCCTTTGGGTCCTCCTTAATCTCCCTTTCTATGAATCCATTTTTTGGTAGAACCTATGTATTGGATCTCCTAAAATCCTCATCATACTTACTCTTTGGCCTCTATGCCTCTATCCAACATACTAGTGTGTTTTCTCACCTTCCTAGGTCCCCCGTTGACCTAGGAATCTTGCAGATTTCCCAAGGAGACCAACTTGAAACCTCAGTTCTGGGTTGAGGTCGATTCTGAACTAGGTCAGAATTGAGGTCTACCTTGACCTAGGTCAAGGTTGAGGTCCTCCTTGACCTAGATCAAGGTTGAGGTCGACCTTGACCTCTATCAAGTGGTGGTCCCCTCTTTCAAATCTGGATCCTATCGGGGTTCTAAAACTTAAAATAGGTCCCTGGGTCTAGATGCGAAAGTGTTTTCCCCAATATTTAGATTAATACATCCCCTCCTTGGTTGGTGATTGTAATTGGACCATAATTCAAGGTGAAATTTGCATTTGGGTCCCTTGCATTGCCCTAGGAGGTCTATATTGAGATCTTTATATAAACACTCTTTTGCCTTCATTTGGAGATGAGAAAGAATTGTGAGATGATATGATGCAATTATGATTATGACATGATGATGAGGAAAGAAATAAATAGGATGATATAGAAGGACAAGACATGATGATGCATTAAGACATTCAAGCACTTTTTTGGACAAGCCATTGTGGATCTTCTTTAGAGAAAGAGAGATATCTTCCTTCCTTTCTTCTTCTTAGATCCACCATTTTCAACCTTCAAGCATTCAAGAGATATTATCATGGGGTAGAAATTATGAATTGTGAGTTTGGTAGGAATACTTTAGCCTTGGGGGCTTGGTATGATTTATTTATCACATTCAAATCTATGCACTTCTTTCTCATTTTCAATTCATGTTAGGGTTTTTAATCTAGAGGATTAGATCTTGACATTACACATTCGAAGGTCTTTCTAAGAACAACACACACACATACATTCTATTATTTTAGGCTATTCGTGGAGGTGGAGATCACCAAAATAGGGGTTTGACTAAGGCAAAACCCTATATGGCCACCCCAAAACCCATCTTTTTTACATATTTTCAGGTGTTGTTTCAACAGTTACATGTTCAAAAATAGTGGAACAGAGTACAGATCTAGATACCCTTTTCAGCAAACTTTTGAGATCCAAAAAAAGAATTTTAGTCTGAGACTTTTTAGGTCGATTCTTCCATAGGGCACAATCGAAAATTCTGGACAGTGGTGACATTGACTTGACGGTTGTAACACCCCACCAGGCAACCCGAGAGGACAAGACACAAAATATCTATAAGATGCTAGTAATTTTTTTTTTGTTTAACTAGAATAATATTCATCATTGTACTTCATATCTCTAAAATAAAGAAAAAATACTTTTCTACAACTTGAATGCAAGATTTATTCAACTTAAGTCCTCACAGGTTCCCTAACATCACTACTTAAGCAACATTAACTAAACTATTTACATGCATAAGATATCAATTTAATTATGAGCTTAAAAGATCTACATTAATTTTAATGCACCAAGGTAAATTTCCCTAACTTGTTTCTTTCATTAAACATAAGTTAATTGTCTAACATCATTATTCCTTTTATCAACTGATTCCATTAGATCATATTGATTTTATAAATATCTATTATCCTTTGTACCACTTTCCTCTAACATTTAGGTAAGAGATTAGTATTAATAAGGTAGACATTATGCTAGGTACTTCATTAACCCATAAACATGAACCAACCATTAAAATTACTATCAAGTTACTATCTTGTTTCATTATTTCATAACTATTCATTGTTAATAATTCCAATCACTAACCTATCATTTCTCGACAATTTCCTTTGATCCTTTCATCAAGAGAGAATACATTATTGTGGCGGTACATCATTAAATATAACTATATCTAAGATTATTTCCTATATATATGAACAACATAAGAGAATAGGAAAAATAACATAAACACTTTCTTTTAATGCTTATAACATGTCCAATATATCATATATTATTTTCTCTTTCTTTTACCTAGGACTACCCATTCCCTAATACACTGCTTTGAATTTAGATTACATCAATACTTAAAGATTCTTTATAGGAGATTACAATTACATGAAAAAAATACATAAATATCTCTCAACATAATAAAATATCCAATAGGAAGTCTTCAACTGCAGATCTGGAACGGAACATGTGCGAGGATTATCCAAAGAACCATGAATAATACCTTGATATGAATATTAACTACCCAACCACGTGGGACCAATAGGCCCACTCCCTCGAGCTAGGAGATAGAACCAAAGACCCATTCAAGAGGTAACAACTAGGAAAGTCATAAGGTGGTGATAACTTTTCCCCTAATTCACAACACAAAAGGGAAAGACAAGAAGACCACAAGGAATACTAGAGGCATGATCAAAATTGGTAGGGACTCTAAGCTACAAGCTAGGTGAGTTTCATTGCATAGCCCTCACCCCTTGGGTTATCTTGGTAAGCCACTCTGGGCCCTGGCCCCCAAGTAGGCACATGTGGAACCGAACATCTCTCATAGGGACGAGACTGTTCAATTGTGCTATCGCAATAGAACCTTCTCCCACTCCCATCCATAACCTATAATAGCACTACCAGCATGGGCAAGGCTTATCTTAGTTAATGTGTAGTACCCCTTCCCATAATTTTATTAATGTTTTCACTGGATTAAACAACTCACCAGTGGGTTATCCTAGTACTAGCCACTTAGGTCCCCGACCCCTCACTATGAGCCACTCACCTAGTGTACTTAGGTTCCCTAACCTACATAAAATCATAATAATAACATAATAAATCAATTATATATTATACAGGATTTCATATTAATGTCATAACAACAATTGATTGAGTTTAGGAAAACATATGTTGTCCCTGGTCCACTAGACAACCCTAAACCCCGATATGACATTCAGAATGTTCCAAACACACAAGAAGACATCAGAGTGATATTATAAACATATTCAGAATACACAGATCCAACCCAAGAAATAAAAATCCTAATATCCTCTGGTAACCATGCAAAACCCTAAAACTTGGTAATGTTCTTAAATTGATATATTCCCAGAAAGGTTTAAATACAAAGAATAGCAATCATAGAAAAATTGCCAATATCTTCCACAAAATAAATAATAAAGTCAATCTCTTCAGTAAAAATTTAGGGAACATCATAATAGACTCTCAATTTAATTTTGGTGATGATCTAACGGTGGGAAAGAGAGTTATGACTTCTGGTTTAAAACAGAAAACTTTGGTTAGGAGACAGACCTGCCTTCACTAAAATGATTGTAATTATCACAAAACACAATAAAAATGATCAAAACCAATTGGAAATTAAATATAAGACATTAGAGGATATATTATATAAATTTCAGATTTTTATATTATCATAACAGTCTGTAGCATACGAATACATCTGACAGAAAAATCAGAATCAAGAAATGACAGGCATAGTCTACCAAAATGTCAATAATAAGGAATTACTTCGACCCTAAAAAATAAATCAGAGAGATACCCATTTCATATATGTGAATTTTACTTTTGGAAAACTAATTTATAAAAACCCTAGATTCAATTTATATTATTATAATAATAGATCTCCAAAAAGGGGTTGCTAAAACCCCTAGGAAAACACATGACAATTTTCACAAACAAAAACTCCAAACTTTTAAATAACTACAGGAATGAAAAGTAAAGATATAATAAATAATGAAAATATTTAAATATATCCATATTTTATTGTATAATTTAATCAACCAATAAATTCAATTCATACCTCAAATCCTACGAAGATTCAACCGAAGAAGGAGACAAAAGAGGAAGACAAATCTAAACTTGAGATGCATCCTTCAAACCCTATCCATTTTTAGAAATATCAATGAAAGAAATAAAAAATCCACAGAAATGAATCCCTCTCTCAACTACTGAAACTCTCACAAAAATATCTCTCTCCCAAAAGCAAAGATAACCACAAATTCATAAAGAAACATGCTTACAAACTCTCCCTCACATCTCCTAATTTTTTTTCTCCAAAATCTCCATGAAAGAAAAGTCATCCTCCCCTCAATGATTCAGCCCCCCAAAAAAATTCCCTCTTCAAATGAAAACTAGTGCATATAAATATATTTCCAAAGGTTGTGAGGAAAGGTAACCAACTCCCAACTAACTCTTAACTAAAGGGCATTATTAAATAACTCAATATAAGAGTAAACTCACAACTATATATTACTCAAATATTCTATAATAAATACTTTATATTCATTCATACATATATGTACTATTATTTAACATGTTGCATAAGACATTAATAATTACATCAATATCTATATATATATATATATAAATATATAACATATCCACATTATTAATAATTAACAATTGAGAATAATATACCTCACATTAATTATTAATAATACTATACTTTACATAAATCTCAAAATATACACCATCAACAATATATATATATATATATATATATA
>MU228124.1:2229760-2244026 GCA_018584345.1 Thuja plicata | reverse complement strand
TTTAAACTTACTAATTAAATTCTTCCAATTAAATTAATTTAATTTCATCAAATAAAGCAATTCTTAATCAAAAAGAATTCAATTATCTCACATGTTGAAAATAAATATTAAATAAATGAATTAAATATTCATTTATCTTCAAAGAGTTAACTCCAATTAGATCACATGGGTTACTCCACCCATCTCTCCAGTCCACATAGGTAACTTCACCCACCTCTTCAGTTCAAAAAGGTAACTCATAATTAGCTCTTCAGTTAACCAAACTCTATCTCCTCTTTACCAAATAAAGAGGTGGAGTTTACTGAGGACCTCTCCAGTTCCTTTCGATCTCAACCGTTCATCTCCCTATCTCTGGGATTGATCTCAACTGTTCATATCATCACCAATTCTTATATAATAAACCCTTCATAACCATTTGAAGGATCCAGGATTTTCAAGCTCTTGTGCGCCATTACTCTGTCAGTTTGGTTCTAGCATTCAAGCCATCTTTCGATCACACACCCATTTCAAATAGAAAATTATCGACACTTCTCAAGTCATAGACGCTGCCCCGCCAATACTGACCATCAAGAATAGCATTTCGAAAGGAGTAGAGAGAGAAAATAGAAGCTTCAAGCATCATGGGGTTTGCATTCATTTGTTTTCCTTTCTCTTGCTTGTACATTTTATTGATTATGTTTCATTGTTATTCGTTTGGTAGTATTGTGTATTTGGTTTATATCAATTGTGAAACCTTTACTACTGACCCTTGCCTTTGGAAAGCTTGGGAATCCATGGATCATGAATCGGAAGGAGAGGCATACATTTTGGTGAACCCAACATGAATCAAACAGCCCAAATATCTCTTGCAGATGAAGAACCAGATTGATCAACCATGGCCGTACGGTCGTAAAATTAAAAATCAGACTTTTCTTTGATACTTGTGTTATTTCGCAATTGCTGGTATTTTGCCGCAATCGTCAAAACTATGCCACAATCGACTGGTTTAATACCGCAATTGATTGTAGGCTTTTGCAGTATTTTTCTGTCTATTTCTGTCTTCATTCTTTGGGTACTTTTCCAAAATTGTAAGATCTGTGTCACAATTGAAATAATTTTGCCGCAGTTTCCCGATCCATGTTGCAATTGGTTGCATTTTACCGTAGTTGACAGTGCTTTACCGCAATTGCCAGAAGTTGACCGCAGTCGCAAGAAGTTTGCCGCAATCGCAACAATATTACAATATCTGATCCAAATCTTCTACCTAGTTGTTTCTAAATTAACATTTTTTCAATTTCTGTGCAGGATTGGGTCAAATCACAGAGGACAAAGAAGGGTAAGTTTTGGTAAGCATCATTCATTATTTCAAAGTTACATATATTCTCATTTTGCAAATAATCCTTTTTTGGTACTAACCTGTTTAAACAAAGCAAACTAAAAGGAATTCATTTGTTGATTTGGGTTTAAAAAGAACAGTGCTTGCAAACATATCACATCTCATATTTTGGATTTGGGCTTAAAATTGGCATGAGGATTAAAATTGAACAAAGGCAAAGAATCTCTCAATTTGGTGCAATAAAATTGAACAAAGCAATCAACACCTACTTTTGGGCTAAAAATTGAACATTGGTGCCTGTATGGTAGTGTAGCTTAGTTTACATTTCAAACTTTGGAGCTTAATCGATTTACCTTGTGTCTTGAGTTTTGGGTGCACTTACACAAACCGTTAGATTACAAACCTTTACACTTTTTTAGAAAGGCCTGTCTGGGGAATGCACTTCTTCCTCGGAGAACGACCTTAAACCGGTAATCCTTCCAATCGGTATATAAACAAGGCGTGAACCAAAGTTCTATCTTATCAAGCCAAGCTTAAGTGAGGCATGTTGATGATAGTCTGGATCAGGTAAATATCCCTAAGGAGCCAGCATGATCAACTAGGCTCTTAAGTGAGTCACGCACGTACAAACCGATTGGAGAGACACCACAGACCCTTACTACAACCTTGATTAATTAGAGGCCAACCCGTTTTACCTCTGAACAAATACCTTATTATAGTGCAAGGGGTTGTAGAATTTCCCCCCAAGATTCCCAACATATGTGTCCCATGGTATTTGTGTAGTGAAAGAGATCTTCACTCCACGTCAACAATACCTAAAAATGGCAAAAACACAGGCACCTACATCATGGACCTTTGTGTCCTAGTAGCGTGACAATTGTTGTGTGAGCTAACAGACATTCAAGCATTGGGCCTATAACATTGTATTTCTGAAGCCATTGACCTAGATTAATCTAATTGTTCACTATTGAGACCTCGTGATAACCTTTCAACTTGAAAAAGTTGTAGAACATACACAATTTCAGTCTTCATTCTTTAAAACATTGTGTCTATTGTGCTTGTTCCTTTGATCAGTTTTTGAAAATGCAAAACAAAACATCTAAACTGTCAAAAATGAGTCAAACGTGTTAAAGTCTAGGGTTGTCAACGTCAACTATCTTGCAAATTAGTAGCATTGTGTGATAAACTACCACAATTGACCAGTTATTTTACCGCAATTGGTGAAATTGTACCACATTTTGACTAGATATACTATATTCCTATTTTGACCTAAAACCTTGAAAGAATTCTTCATTTGGTGTCCAAAACTAGTGTCTATCCTAGGAAAATGCAAAGAACATTGTGTGAATCTCTAAACATTAAAGATTACCCTTTCTCTAAAAAGCACGATTATTGTCGAAAACACTGTTAGTTCAAAAGCTCAGACTCAAAATATCTTGATCTCATCATATCAAACATCATCTTTATCAAATTGACTTTGTCCAAGGCAAAAGTCAAAAAATCTTATCTTTTATCATCACAACTTTGAGATCAAGTTATATCAAAATCTATCCTTAGAATTACCCTTGTCCAAAACATAACTCAGACTTTCCTCAGAAAGGATCTTCTTCCTTGTTTTCTTTATATCACTTGTTTTAGTTACAAAACCTGGACCACACTATGTCTCAAACACCTCATGGAGGACCTTACACAAGGTCTAAAGCTAGAACTCAACCTGATGAGTCATATATCAACCGTTTCCCCACTTGGGAAACAGAGCAAGAGAACAATCCCTTCATGAACACCAGTTCTACTCTATTCATTGAACAACCCCATGGGGCAGTTTTTTTTCAAGATATCATAGAAGAAGAACTTGAAGATGTGGAACAAGTTGCTTACTCCATGAAATTAGTTGACACTATTGTAGAGAGGAACCCTAAACGTTACTTGGCCATGATAATAAAGAAGGGAGTCAAACTCCCCGTTGAATTCAATGTATCGACTATATGGCCTGAAAGCCCTCTCACAGGTCAAAACACTACTCACACTCCTTAGATACTACCTGTTGTGTCATAGACCTTTCCACCATTGGTTTTACCCACATCGACACAGACTGTATCCAATCAAACCAATGACCCGACCTAGGCTAGCACATCTTCTACTCAAAGCATGACAGGCTCGCAACAAAGTGCACCTATAGTCACTAGTATGCCTCTACCTTTGGTCTCATGGCCAGGACAATCAAGCTCTCATGCTATGCCTTCCATCCCACCAAACACCAACTATTTTGAAACTATGTCACTGCTGCAATCAATTCACACTAGTCTTGGGATCAACATATCATGCTTGCAGGGATCCATCTTTGTCGGAATGACTTATAGTCAAAGCCCACCCAAAGCTACATCTTTACCCATTCTAACACCAATCCCACCTCCGCAATAGCAACCCCAACTTTAGTTGCCTCAACCCCAACCTCTGCAGCAGCAACCCCAGCTTCAGTTGCCTCAACCCCAACCTCCGCAACAGCAACCCCAGCTTCAGTTGCCTCAAATCCAACCCCCACAACAGCAACCCCAACTTATTTTGCCTCAATTCCAACCCCTGCAATAGAAACCCTAGTTTCAGTTTCCTCAAATCCAACCTCAGTGACAACAACCCTAGTATCAAACCCAACCTCAGCAACAATACCTACCCCAGCATTATCAACCCCAGTTTCAGTCACAACAGCAAACACATCAAAACCCACCATGGACTACTCATGTCCCACCAGTTACAAATCACTCGGTGGGGAATCAATATCAAGTCCCTATGATGAAATCCTATGTTCCTACTCAAGGGACATAGAGGTACAGCCTCATACCCACCACAACACAAAGGAATGTCCACACACACTAGCCTCAACATCAAATGGACATGCTAATGCAACAAATGCAAACCCTTCAAACCCAAATGATGGATATGCAAAATCAGGGGCAGACTAAATCCTATACTGCAGAGGATTTATACCCATATCCCTTTGACCATTCTCTTCACATGTCTCCATTCCCAAATCACTTCTCGGTACCAAAATTTGACAAGTATAGGGGCAGTACCAACCCTATTGAGCATATCTAAGAGTTTTTTGCTAGTTGCATCGAAGTCACTCATGATGAGACATATCTAATGCGACTGTTCCCAAAAAGTTTGATCAGACCAGCAATGGAATGGTTCTCACACCTACCTCATGGCATTCAATCTTGGGGAGAATTGGCTGAAAATTTCATAGCTCACTTCCATCATAACATCGAGTGCAAGGTCAGCATCAAGGACCTTTGCGATATCAAACAGAAAGATGGAGAGTCTTTTGTGAAATTCCTACAAAGATGGAGGAATACAGCAAACCGTATAACATATGATGTGCCTGAACAAGACTTAATAGCCATGTTTTTTGACAATCTAATCCCAGACATGTCATTCATAACAGAGTTACAGTTAACTCTGAACTTCACACAACTCATCAAAAGAGGAGCTCGTTGTGAGCAGAACTTAGTCAAATGAGGAATCCTTGCTGATCCCATACAAACAAATACAAATAAGAATGCAATGGAAAAAGCTAAGTGGTGGAACAAAAACAAAAATGTCACTAGCGATGGTGTCATTGATGTGAAGACAGTCAACTACGCACAACCCAAGGTGTCACTACAAGGCACACCTGTGGAAAACCAAAAACCCACACGGCCCACTCAACAAGCATACACCCAAGACCAACCTCCCCTTGTACAAGTGGCCGCTGTGTCAAACAGTCAACAACAAAATCAACGCAAACCATGGTTTCAATTCTAGCAATGAGATTTCACACCATTAGGAGAGCCGATAGAATCAGCCTTATGCAAGTTGATACAATCAAACACTATCACTCTCCCAGAAATCAAGGACTTTGAACAAGATGAAAACAAACCAAGGTGGTATAATGACAAAGATTTCTGCGAGTTTCATCAGGTGAAAGGGTACAAAATGGCCAACTACTACCGAATGAGACATGCTATCCAAGAACTGATTGACACAGGGATCATCGATGTGACGAATACTCAAACCAAAGGCACAACTGATCACACCATTTTCAATGATACCTTTTGTGATCACAACAAGGGAAAAGCCTCTGGGTCTGGTGGACAAACAAAACAAGTTAACTATACATATGCCAACAATGATAATGTCATCAATTGCCTCAATCCTTCAGATAGCCATGTGGCTACAATCACTATCAGAGACCAACGTAACAATTGTGCTGTAACAACGCGTCATGCTAGAGTCATCTTGCAAGGAGTACCATCCTTAGCTACTACATCAACCAATCCTATAGCAAACTCATATCCACAAACAAGCATAGTGGACCAACTAAAGTGCACACCTACCCAGATCTCCGTGTTTGACCTATTGCGCATATCTCTGCAGCATAAACTGGCACTTGACCAAGCACTTTAGAATGCATCTATCCCAAGGGACATAACACCCAAGAGCTTCCAAATGATGGTCAACCATATAGTAGCTAACAAACATGCCACTTTCACAGACTGTGATGTGCCGCCGCATCAACCCTTGCATAATGATCCTCTACACTTACTTGTCCAGATCCACAAAAGCATTGTCCGTAGGGTCCTTGTTGATGGTGGAGTTGGGTTAAACATTTGTACTCTAAAGTTAATCAAGAAACTGGGCTATCCAGAATCAAGTATTGATGTCACAAGGAGGATAAATATCAGAGCCTATGATGAAGAGGAAAGGTCCTCTAAGGGTATTATCATTCTACCTGTTCACATTGGTCCTGTGGTCAAAAACACACCCTTCCAAATCTTAGACCTTGAGTTGGGATACAACATGTTACAAGGGAGACCTTGGATACATGAAATGCAAGTTGTACCTTCAACATACCATCAATGCATCAAGTTTCCACACTAGGGAGAGGAGATCATCATAGAGGGAGATCCCAATCCCTTCCAATATTGTAATGCGGTCCAAATCAACACTAATAACCAGGTACCATCGAACCAAGATGCAACCATCCCTTCCTCTTCAGATTTGAGTCCCAGGGATGTCACACGAGCAGCAGGAAAGATAGTCATTAAACAAGATGCAAACATCTCATCCTCTTCAGACTCAAATCTTAAAGATATCACACAGAAAGCAGGCAAGATATCCATCACAAATAAGGGTTGTGGTGAATACAGATATGAAGAGGCTTTTACCATCACACACATGCCTCAAAGCCTAAGAACTCATGGCATGCCGCAACCTGTTAGTGCAATAGAAACTCCCTAGCCTGTTCTATTCAGATGTCCACCCACAACCTTTGTTCGGTGGGGAGACATAGCGAAAGAAAATCCTTTTGAACAAGACATCAATACCTGGTTATACTAAGATTCCCCTGAGACAATCTGGCCTCCATTACCTTTGTCAAACTATGGTAATAGTTACACAATGATACAAAGATTTGGGTATGATGGTATAACTGGGATGGGGGCAAGACAACAAGGCATATATGAAATGCCTCTCCAACCAACCCAGAGAAACACAAAAGGTTTGGGATATGGACAACAAAGCACTAGTCCTGTGATCCAAGACATTCAAGTCAATCATGAGCAAATAACAGAGATGCACCGGGGGCACAACACAGAGCATGTCCTAATAAGCAACATATTAGCGTAGTTGTTGCCCGCCAAAGAGGGAACCACACAATCCCAAATAAACCTACACCTAGCAATCGATGATAACGAAGGAAGTGAGACATCGGATGAACATTCCATTGAGACTGACTCCCATGAGTATGAATGGAGATCCCTCCACGACTCTGAACCGTCAATCCCATATTTTTCCCCTTGGACCGACATTATCATAAACCTAGCAGACCTATTTGACCAACTAACCATTACTGAACAACCCTGTATAGACAAACCTGTCATTTATCAAACCCCAAGTGATGTGTCCACATCATAGTCCAATTTTGTAGGCACCATATCAGCAGTCCCATTCAGTCAACCAAAGCCAAACAATAGTGAAAGTGTTTGTCTTGTACACCCTGAGCTTATAGAGTGGGATCAACAAGGGCCACCTGATCTAGATGTCTTCGAGAACGACGAGGTGATAGTTCATTTCATGGGACTAAGGGAAGGCATTTCGTCAGGAGATCACAAGGCAGGATTCTCCATTAACCTAGACAAAGCAGCATACTTCAGAGAGGAAGCTCCTCTTTCCAGTCCACAAAGGAAAAAAGAGAAAACGAATAAAAAGCTAAAAGAAGACATATCTTCTGGCAAAAACCTCACTGAGGTGCTAGAAGATGGAAAGAAGGAACTCCTCCCCGTGACATAGGAGAAATTAGTACTACTAGCCGAAGAGATAGAGGAAGTCAACTTGGGAGATGAAAAGAACCCGAGAAACATATACTTGGCAAAATCACTCACTCCTGAAGAGAGAGAATAGTTCATTAGTTTCTTCAAGGCAAGAATGATCAATTTTGCATGGTCCTACTCGGACATGCCAAGATTAGATCCAGAGCTCATGCTACATCATCTCCCATTGCTACCAAATACCAAACCTGTCAAACATAAGCTAAGAAAGATGCATCCTCATGTTGCATTGTTAGTCAAGGAAGAATTGAAAAAGCTCCTGAACGCTAAATTCATGAGACCTATACCATATGTGGATTGGATATCTAATCTAGTACCAGTTATGAAGCACAGTGGTCAGATACAAATCTGCATAGACTTCAGGGATCTAAACATAGCATGTCCTAAGGATGACTTTCCTTTACCAAACATTGACATGATAGTCGACCTAACTACCGCACATCAAATGCTATCACTCATGGATGGATTTTCAGGTTACAATCAAATAAAGATCATGCCAGAAGACCAACACAAAATGGCTTTCACATGTCCTTGGGGAACATATTGTTGGAATGTCATGCCATTTGGTTTAAAGAATGCCAGAGCAACATATCAGAGGGCTATGACGACCATATTTCATGATCTCATCCACAAGACAATGGAAGATTATGTGGATGACATACTAGCAAAATCAATACTTTGAAAGGATCATCTATAGGTTTTGGGACCCATCTTTGATAGAATATAGGAATTAAAAGTCTGACTAAATCCAAAAAAGAGTGCATTCGGTGTCACAACAGGAAAATTATTGGGGTTCATAGTATCACACAAAGGAATCGAGGTGGACCCAGCAAAGTTCAAAGCAATATTGGACATGCCTCCACCATCAAACCTGAAACAACTAAGGGGGTTACAAGGAAGGCTCCAATCGATCAGATGCTTCATAGCTCAACTAGAAGACAAGTGCCACCCATTCCAACACCTATTGCATAAAGACATCAAGTTCATATGGACAGAGCAATGTGAACAGCCATTTCAGATATTCAAAGACTACCTTCTTAGGTCTCTTATATTGGTACCACCAGTACAAGGTAGACCATTGCTTCTATATATCTCAGTGATGGAATCAGCATTAGGTGTACTCTTAGCACAACATGATGATGTAGGAAAAGAGAGGGCCATTTACTATCTAAGCAGGACTTTGGTTGGATATGAGCTAAACTATACGCCCATTGAGAATTCATGCTTGGCAGTTGTTTTCACTTCCTAGAAGCTCAGACACTACATGTTGAGTCACCAAACAAAATTGGTCGCACATATTGATCCTCTCAAGTACCTATTAAGCAAAGCAATGCTCACGAGAAGACTGGCAAACTGGGTAATGATCTTAAGCGAGTTTGACATTGATTACATAGATAGAAAAGCTATCAAAGGACAAGTGATAGCAAATCAACTAGCAGAGGCACCAATTCAAGACCACCAGCCTATTATCTCTGACTTCCCTGATGAATCTATCATGACACTACAACCGATGATTGACGTATGGAAACTTTATTTTGATGGATCATGTATGAACCATGGTGCAGGTGTAGGGATAGTTCTTATCACTCCGAATCATGATACAATTCCAAAGTCTTTTAGACTTAACTTCCAATGCACCAACAACATAGTAGAATATGAAGCATTGGTCATCGGTCTAAAGATAGCCATACAATGGAGAATCAAGAACCTTAAAGTCTTTGGCGATTCATAGTTGGTCATCAGTCAGGTAAACAATGATTATATGACCAAAGATGAGAAGCTCATACCATATAGAGCACAAATGGAATGACTGTGCACCAAGTTTCATTACATTCTCTTCGAGCAAGTCCCAAGAGAACAGAACAAAGTGATAGATGCGATGGCTACCATAGCATCACTGATTGATATGATAGGTAACAATAGTGGAGCAACTCTTGGTACCATTACATCAGGCATCTATCATAGAATCAGCATGTGTCCTTGTTGGTCTTGAATCCCCATGGTACCAAGATGTCTATACCTATCTCCAAAACAACGTCTTACCCCCAAACTTATCTAGGAACCAGCAAAAAGCCCTCATCCGCCAAGCCTCTAGGTATACCATCCTCTCAACTACTCTATAAAGATGAAGTCTAGATGGAACATTACTATGATGTCTCACTTCCATGGAATCCTAGAAAGCTTTGTACGAGGTACATGAAGGAATATGTGGAACCCACAAAGGTGGGAACAACTTAGCTAAGAAAATAATCTGCATGGGATACTATTGGCCCACAATAGAGACAGATGCACACAAGCATGTTCAAAGGTGTAAACAGTGTCAAGTTCATGGACACCTCATCCATGCACCAGCCCAGGAACTAAATCCCATTACATCACCGTTACCATTTTCAATGTAGGGATTTGACCTGGTAGGTAAAATCACACATTCTTCAGCAAACGGATAGAAGTACATCATAGCAGCAATAGAATACTTCACCAAGTGGGTAGAAGCAATCCCCCTCACTTACATCACTGGAAAGCAAATAGTGATGTTCATACTTAAGCACATCATCTTTAGATACGGGATCCCCCAAACAATCCTGACAGATCATGGTACACCTTTCCAGAACAAGGATGTTGAAGACCTATGTGAACAGTTCCGCATCAGACAAGGGTTCTCCTCATTTTACTATCCTTAAGGGAATGGCCAAGCCGAAGCTACAAACAAGATGATCCTGAAAATCTTGAAGAAAACAATGAACGAATCAGGGCGAGACTAGCATTTACAGCTTAGTCCTGCATTATGGGCATACAGAACTAGTGTGAGAACACCTACAGGAGAAACTCCTTTCTCCCTAGTCTATGGAACAGAGGCAGTATTACCCCTCGAAGTAGAAATCCCATCCTTGAGGATATCATTGAAGAACCTGGTTTCAGATAAAGACTATAGAAAGGCACGGCTCAGTGAACAAGAATTACTAGATGAAAGAAGGCAACATGCCTTCGACCACTTACAAGGCTATCAGAATCACCTTAGAAGGAACTATCACAAGAAGGTGAAACCATGAACATTTGAGGTAGGAGACCTCATCCTCATGGAAAATCAGAAGAATCAAGCAGAGCGAGTCAAACCCAGAAATTTTGAGCCTAACTGGCTAGGACCATTTGTTATTATCAGCTCTACTCAGAGTGGGGCATTCATACTAGCAACACTAGAAGGAGATCAGCACCCTAGCTACATCAAAAACATGCACCTGAAGAGGTTCTACCCTTAAATGTCTCTATGGTTAAGACATTTATCTACATATCTAGAAAATACCAAAAAAATAAAAAAAAAATACAAAAGTTACCTTGGTGAAAACCTGGCAATCAGGCGCCTTGGCGACAACAAAAAAAAAGAAAAAAAGAAAAAAAGTAAAGAGAAAACAAAATCACTCTCTTAGTGAAAACCTGGCAATCAGGTGCTATTGAGTAGGTACCTTGGTGAAAACCTGCCAAACAGGCGCCAAGTGTTCAAATCCAGCTTCACCATCAATGAGCTCCAAAAGCTTGAGCACACTACAAAATGCAAGACTGACTATCCCAAGCAATATCAAGAAGCACGATCCCCTTTGAGCACCAAGCACTTACCCATGGTTAATACTAGTCCACCAGACTAGGGGGCGATTCCAAATGTCCTAAAAAATCTTAAAAATTGAAAAACTCATCAAAATCCTAAAAAGATCAAAAATCAAGAGAAAATCAATCTTCATAAAAAACAATCAAAAAATTACAAAATCCAAAGAAATAAAACCAACTCGGTTATCAAGAGAGCAAGGGGAAAGCATGCCCAGTCAATCAAATGTCACAATCATGAGCTTTGCATATCAGCATTGGGCTCATCTGACATAGCTTTATCAATCTATCAATTCAATCAACAAGCAACAGGCGACCAAGCCAAACTATCAAATTGTCACAATCATGAGCTTTATGAACCAGCATTGGGCCCATCTGACACAGCTTGATCAGATTCCAACATGATCATAGCAATCAAATCTATCAATCAAAACTATCACAATCATGAGCTTTGCGAACAAGCATTGGGCCCATCTGACATAGCTTAATCAGCTACCAACATGATCGAAGCAATCCAACCAATCAAGCCTATCCAAAGAGTCGAGCCAATCAAGAGAATCCAACTGCATCAAGGAACCATCCAAAAATGTTGACTAGGTCAGTCAAGTCATTCATATGTCAGTCTATATTTTGCGGTTATGTTCTTACACTACTCCAGGATCCACCATGTGAGGAGAGTAGCTATGATAGATCATGACTTATTTTCTTTGATTGTTGTATGTTGAATGTTCACTTTGATTTCAGGGCCATGATGATTTAGGATAAATGCGGTAGGCGCTATCACTTATCTGGCAGCCACACAGTTCCATGATCTGAGCTTAACCCTGGGAAACAATTGGACATTCCCTCTCTTTTTTTTTTCTTGTTTGGGTTATAGAATCAAGAGCTCGCAGCAATATTCAAATGGACTCTGACTTTCTTTGGAGTTCTATCTTGGTTTCTATGGTCTTTCCCTTTATGTTGCAAACAAGAGCTCATGATGCTATCTAGATGGACTCTAGGGGTGTAGGAGTTCTATCTTGTTTGTTTGGCTTTCCCTTTCAGAAATCAAGAGCTCACGGTGTTATCCAGATGGACTCTGGGTACATAGGAGTTCTATCTTGGTTTCTTTGTTTTAGATTAACTTAGAGGACAAGTGGTATCCAGATGGTCAATATCTAGGTGCTTTTGGCTCTCTTTCTTTTCAAACAGGGAACATATTTGAACCCAGATAGTCAATATTTGGGTGCACTATGGTTCTCTTTCTAATCAATCTCTCTACTCCTTCCGCTATCAAGAGGTCGTGGCGGTATCTAGGTGGTATGTGATCTAGATCATTCGACGCTCTTCTGAAATATCAAAAAATACAAAAAAATGCAATGATGACAAATATTGGAAATAAGGGGCAGTGACTTGGGACATTCATCCTTTCTATCAGATCATATCTATCCCAAAAATACAAAAAGAACATCCTTTCTGTCATTACATTCTATCAGATCAATCTCAGAGCACATCTATCCAAATTAACATCTTTCTAACTAACAAATGCATTACTCATATATTTTGTGCATAATAGATTGCATTCATTCATTAAGTGCATTAGAAAAGTAAAAAACATGGTAGTTGCATACATGATAAATCATAAAAACCATGCATCCATAAAGCATCTCATATAAACATGCATTCCATTTACACCATCCTGCATGATGTGTCAGTATCATAGGAAAAGGAAATCATCCATACATGAGTATGTATAATAGAACATATTGCATAATTCATCTCATCATCTAAAAAAATCAAAAGCATGTAGAATCAAACATATACCATGTAAATCATGACACATCATATCAAAACAAAACTGCATCTCATGTAAATCAAAATATCTGAGTACAAATGAAAGGTCGCAAGTCTGATCAAAAGAAGGTAATCAACATGTATATCAATATATATCAGTGTATCGGGATACAAAAATGGTACTACTTAGAGTATACAATGAATCACTACAAAAATGGTACAGGGCATAGTCAACAAGAGCTAACCCCACCCTCGCCAGGAGGTGAATGAGGGGGAGGCATATCAGAACCTGTTTAGTGAGAGGACCTAGGAGCTCTGACACCACTACTCTAAGAATGATGAGCCTTGCTGGATCTCTGTGACACTGTGTAACTAGGCACCCTCTCTGCCGCAGGAACTGCGCCCTCATAATGGCGTCTCTAGTAGTCAATCTCCCTCTGAGCGTCTCACCTAGGTCTATAGTACCTATCTAGGATCTCTCTATGGGAAACATCATGTAAGCTATCAATGAAAAAGTGGACCTCGGCCTGAGCCTATCGCTATCTATACTCAGCAGTTGTAACACGAGCCTCCAAAATAGTCGCATGTGCATTAGATAAGGCAAGTCGAGCCTGTAGATCCTGAACCTGCTGGGAGATCCGCTCCACCTCTGAGGGATCGTCATCCATACCACCCATGACAACATCCATATCACCCTCATCTGCCTTGTCCCCTGGCCCCTCACCTCCTCTCTGTCTCAAAACCACTGAGTCATCACCACTCTCAGAGCTCTCCCTTGTACTGCTCCTACTGTAACACCCCAAAATTGGCACCTAATAATCCAATCAATTTTGGTGCATTTTCTTATCTTCGAAGTCCTATTGTATTAGGAAAATTCTTCTCCTAATTGACTTTAATTGACTGAGTTTCAAATGCAGAAAACCCAAATTTGCATAAATCTGACATTACATTTAATTCCTAATTCTCAAATGATTATTAGCTAAAATCCCTATGATTAATTGATTTAATCCCAAAGTCCTAAGTTCTTTTAATTAAATCAATTCCACCCCCTTTGGCTAATATACATAAAAGGAATTGAAAGGTTATTTAATTATTGAATGAATTATCCTCAAAAAGGGAATTTCATAATTCCATGTGAAAGGACACTTATGTGTCAAAAATTCATTCTTTTATTTAAATAATCTTTGCTTATTTGTCTCAATTGGAGAATGAAGAG
>MU228124.1:2177982-2195318 GCA_018584345.1 Thuja plicata | reverse complement strand
CGTCTCTAATTCTTTCCATCTTTCGGCGTACATCCAGATCTCGACGGCCAGATCGGTCTAGAAATCCACACCCGTTACGGATCGCGACGGAGTTGCACGATAGTTATGGCGTGCACGCAGAAAAGGAACGGCGAAGGCAAAAGCATGCGGTGGAATCCGGCGCTTGGCTGCGCGTGGTGTGGTGGAGAGCATTTTGTGTAAATAGGCATGCCACATGGGGAACGCAACAGGAACAGGAACAGGAACAAGACCAGGAAATGTATATATAAATAAATAAAGAAATGTGCAAAGTTGTTACCAAGAAAGTGGAAATGCCAAATGTTGCCATAAATCAATAGCGGCAGAGGAGAAGGGACGGGTAAGCATCATTCATATTTAAGGAAGCTATGCTCTGTGTCATTTTGGAGTTGTCGCCGTCACCGTCCAAAGCTGTTTTTTTTTTTCTGATCGCAGGAGTAGGGGGGGAGAGGACGGTGTAGAAGAAAAGAGAAGCTGCACGCGGATGGCCTAGTGCGGGGCCCACTCACTCACATTATATCATATTTTTGGTGGCGAGAAAATGGGAGTACGTTAGCAGCAGCAGCTGCAGATGAGGCAGTGGCAGCCTGAGCAGGCACGGATCATCAGATTTGACGTCCGATTTAATAAATTTTATAAAATGCCTTACTCTGCACACCGAATTTGGTAACGACATTTGCAGAGGGTAAAATATTTGTTACGGATTTGATAATTCTTTGAAATCGAGGGTTTGATAATGCTAGGAATGAAATATTTACAAAATCAAGTAGTCTGAGAGATTGTAGTTGAATATTTTACAAATAAATCACAATTTAAGATATCTTAGAACATTTTTCAACAACAGATCTAGAATTTTGACCGAGAGACTAGTCATCTTGTCAAACTTTGCATCTTTAAATAATATTTGTGAAGGTTGTCAACTTTTAAGCTGTTTCTGTACCTGGAAATGGACATCCTCATATCAGATCTCCTAGATCTTGACTAAGAATTGTGATCTTTGTAGTCTCAAATAACTTGTGATGATTGTCACTTTTTCAACCATTTTTGTACTAGGTATGGACATTCTCATGTCAGATATTTTATTATAAATTTTTAAAAAGTTAGCCTCTCATTCATCTTTGCATCCTAAAATAATGTGAAGCTGTCAACTTTAAAAGTGTTTTTGTGCTGGATATTGAACATTCTCATAAGCTGCACAGTCTGATCTGCTCCTCAAAATTGAATAAGAACGATTTAAAAAAAAATCTTTGAAATTGTTTGAATAATAAATGGTTCTCTGAAAAGAAAATCTTGAATTTTTTTTTGAAAACGGGTGGGACAGGCGTCAAATCTGGTCCGAAGGCTGGGTTTGGGGAGGAAAGGGATGGGATTGGATTATCCCGCATACCAAAAATAATCATTATCGTTATCATTACTCAAAATCGCAATAAATGGATTTGCCACGCAATGTGAAGTGCAATGAATGATAATGATGACTATGTAAAAGTAACTGGATGGATGTATGTACTGCTGCTACTTCCGATTATTCTTCTTTTCCTCGCTTTGTCACCGCATTTAATTTTCCTAGGTGGGATGCTGGTTTTTTCATTCTTTCCATATCCAAAGTCTGCGCTACCCAGTCAGAGGGCAATATATATATCTCGCCAGTATTATTAATCCTTGATAATAATAATTAACTTAGCCTGTGGTATAAATAATGAGCGCAAATTAATACGAGCGAGCATGCGCAAGATGAAGTATTCATTTCTTAAATGTCTGCCCCTTTTCATGTGAGCGCTTCCACGCCGAAGCCAGGCGTTTCTCTACACTACGTGTTTTCATCCCATGCTGCGTTTGCAGGGACCATTGTCTTCTAGTGTCTCCGTGTGTGTGTAATGGGCTTCATCAGTTTTAGCTGCTCTGGGCTTCAAGTTTGTACACAGATGCGGGTTTAAAGGGGCTGAAATCTCAGAGAAAAAAATACTTGGTTTTCTTTAGCTACTGGTAATAGGGGAGAGTGGAAATAGAGGAGAAATCATGCCTAGAAGGCGCAGGGCGAATGGAGGAGGGGGAACTCACACCCCTGTTATAGGGGAAAGTCCTCCTCCAGCTCCTGCAACTCCTCCTCAATCCGCCAAAGCCTTGCGGTTTCCTCTGCGGCCGGGCCTGGGTCAGGCTGGTATAAAATGCCTCGTCAAAGCAAATCACTTCCTTGCCGAGCTGCCTAACAAGGATCTCCATCAATATGACGTACGCCATAATTGTTTGCAAAGAAGAGTTATTTCAATGCCAAATACGCTTAACGTTATACTGGTTTAAGAGGCTTTGCTTGCTTGTTTTTGTTCAGGTGTGTATTACGCCGGAGGTGACATCTAGAGGCGTGAACAGAGCCATAATGGGGCAGCTGGTTAAGCTTTACAGAGATACAGAGTTGGGGAGAAGGCTTCCAGTTTACGATGGGCGTAAGAGTCTTTATACCGCTGGTTTGCTGCCCTTCAAGTCTAAAGAATTTACTGTAACTCTTACAGATGAGGATGATGGAATGTGTGCTACCAGGTAAATTTTTTTTCTTTCTTGGAACTCCCAGATCAATAGGTATACGGTATACTCTCAAAATAGAACTCCAAAGTATCTGGTTATCCTTTTGCCTAACGCTAAACATTTTGCACTCAACCAACTAATCGTTAAGCTGCATTGGGGGATTTATTTCACCAGAACACGGAATTAGTACATCACACGATCACCATGTTTGATACTCGTAAACAACATTGCTGCTACTAAATTTCCTTGCAAATACACCTCTACTTCGCTGATATTTTAACGGCTTGAAGAGTAGTGCTACTGTATCTATTAAGTCGCAATTCACTGAGAAGCTGCACTTGACCAGTAATGCTTGTTCTACGGAAGCTGCGATTTCATGTCCTTTGATCTGATATTCCTATAGAAATGGAGTAATATCACTGGGGCACAACTTTTATGGCGTCTAATTTTTTTTGTCTAGATCATGACGTATGTTTGTGTTCAATCCTACGGGGTTGTGCCCTCAGGGTAGGTTTCTTTGGATCAAATAATGTAATAATAAATTGTTTTGCTTTTTGTTCAGTAATAAGGAAAGAGCGTCAAAGGAAAAACAATTCAAGGTTGTTATAAAGTTTGCAGCACGAGCAGATTTGCACCATTTAGGGCAGTTTCTAGCCGGTAGACAAGCAGACGCTCCTCAGGAAGCTTTGCAGGTGCTTGATATCGTATTGAGGGAATTGTCAAATCGCAGGTAGGCGTATCTTTCGGTTTTCAAAGAGCATTCATTTGACATTTTTGGCTATTATGCAAACATTCATTCATTTCAGTAATATATGCTGTTATACACAAATACAAATACATTTTTATGCGCCATATGTATAGGCTATATACTTATACATGTATGTCTGTGTTTTCATATGATTGGAGGCTATGTGCTTTTATTTTATGAAAATAGCGATAGCCTGAAGGTTCGTTTGGATGTGAAATTTTAGGTATTGTCCTGTTGGAAGGTCATTTTATTCCCCTGATTTGGGGAGACGGCAACCCCTGGGTGAGGGTTTGGAAACTTGGCGTGGGTTTTATCAAAGTATCAGGCCAACTCAGATGGGCTTGTCCCTTAATATAGGTACTGCTTTTCCACATCCAAGTTTAAGCTACATAAAATTAACATGAATAAACCAGAGCTCTGTTTGTCAATTGCATTTAAGCTGCTGTACTACAGTTTGCACCAGTCATGGAATTTTTGTTGATGTTTTTGAATAGCAATTTAATTTTCATATGCATTTCCTACCATTTTGCAGACATGTCTTCAACTGCTTTTATTGAGCCACTCCCTGTGATTGATTTTGTTGCAAAAATTTTAAACAAGGATGTGGTAACAAGGCCTTTGTCTGATGCTGATCGCATAAAGGTATTCTTCCACTCCTTGAACATGTTCATTAGTTCTGATGATTATTTTTTTTCCTTTATCCATAGGGAGCAATTATATTTTTCTGGGTTCATATCTCGGACATAATAATTTATAAATATCAAACTATGATAATAATGACATTAATCGCTGTTTAGAGGTTTTTCCTTGTGGTTTGGAAGGGCTTATCCAAAAATTTGCTTTTCGCTCTGAATATTCTTCTGACTTTCCAATATCATTCATTTTTAAAGCTTTGAAGATGATGCTCAATTTGAAAGAGTTAATGGACTCTGGTATTACGCAGAGATCATCTTACCAATCCAGCATGTATGATCATGTTGGTTTCAGCTTTTAAACAAGGTCACTCTTCAATACAATCAATCATTTTGCAATTTAAAGTTATCCGGGCCTAACTCTTTGATAAAAAAAAGCATTATCTTATGAAGTTGTTTCAACGACTCTGAAATGCTTGATCATTAAATACAAAGTCTGTCATTGGCTATTTTGTATAACTAACCATTATAATATTGTCCGATAGGATTCTCACATGTCAGTCCACAGAAAGCTACCTACATCTCTCATGTCAAGCCTTGATTGATTGCCTGTTTGTTAAACAGCAAGGGTTCAATTACTCGGAATTTTACTAAACATAAATGGAATTTATGTTTCATGAGAAAAATGGAAAATGACAAATGGAACGAAGAATAGTTGAACCAATTCAATAATTGATAGATGTAAAGTGGAGAAAAATATGCTTACATTGTTGGCTCCCCAAGTAAATACACCAAGTGTAGAGTTGATGATAATAAGAAAATGATACGAGAGATGTTAAATTTTATAATCTATACTGTTAGAGAAGGATATATTTTCTCCAATACCATGTTTGGAGTCATGATAAACATAAATGAAGGCCATAGTAAACAATTGAATAATAGTTTTAAAATAATTAAGCTTCCTGACAGGGTTGGAAGTCAACAAGCTGCCCTCTCAAAGTGTTTGTGACATTCAAATTCCTGTTGGGTGCAGTTGGAGCACCATTAGCATATCCCAAAACTTGATGCATAAACTTTTTCGTAGTTTAATCATGCACTAACACATGGATTATACAAACTAATGCTTTACCAGACCTTATCTTGGGTACTTGAAGCTTCATGGCATCTTTGAACCTAACATTTGATGCCTTTACTTATTTCTATTCAATTCTTTATCTCTTCTACGCACATGAAATGCATGTTACAGTTTTTTATGCTATTACAATAAAATGCAACAAAATACATGGAATATGCTCAACATGTTCGCCATTTGAAATTTATATCAGTGTGTCCAGACTCCAGTGCAATGACAATTCAGTTCTATTGGTAAGATTCAATGATCCTTAATCATATCTTATAATATACACTGCAGTAAGAAAGATTATCTCCCACTACATCATCCAATTCATATATGTATACCAGATATCCATGCAAACCAAATCTATCCCTATGGATATCAATGCTGCCTTCAATTATCGGTATGCTCACACGTGCAACTTATTGGGAATACTTTTAAGATGAATACCTTCGATGCTGAAGGTACAAACTCTTTTGATGCATCAGAAGTCAAGTTTCATGTTTCTTTACCTAGTGTTTGTTGTGTTGCCATCATTAAACAATTGTTTTTTTCTAAAGAAACATAGTAATTAAGGAAACTAGATAAGGTTTTTTTTTTTTTTTTGTATAAATTTTTAAATTTGAAGCTTTTTAATTTTGTGCTTTAAATTGTTTTATTCAACCAGCCAGCCAACTTATGGTTTTTGGTAACTGTGTGAACCTTGTGTGTTAATAAGATTAAAAAGGCATTGCGAGGTGTAAAAGTAGAAGTGACACATCGGGTAAATGTGCGTCGAAAGTACCGCATTTCTGGATTGACATCACAACCCACCCGGGAGCTAAGGTAGGGTTCTTATAATATTTTAAGCTTGAACATTTTATTGCACTTATATCTATTCTTCAGATGCATGCATTAATAGCTCTGTTATTATCTATCCTAGCTTTTTCATGTTTATACCCATTGTTTAAGATCTTTGTTTTAGTCTATGGAGGGATTCAGCCCTAACTTATTTATGCTTGGAAATTTCACCAAATCAAGAATGCATGTTATTTTCCTTGAAATGATATGTTTTGCAAACCAAATTTGACTGAACTTGAAGTTATTTTTGTTTGGAAAGGTTCCCGGTGGATGAGAAATCAACAATGAAATCAGTAGTGGAGTATTTCCAAGAAATGTATGGCTTTAAAATTCAGCATACCCATCTTCCATGTCTTCAAGTCGGAAACACACAAAAGGCGAACTATCTGCCAATGGAGGTAGAGCTTTACATACAGTCAAACCAACTGAGTTCTCTTTCAACAAATATATACAATCAATAGCTTTCTGCCCATGGTTTAAGTATTGACTTCAACTTTTATGGAAATACATAGGCTTGCAAGATTGTGGAAGGGCAGCGATACTCAAAGCGCTTGAATGAGAAACAAATTACTAATCTGTTGAAAGTTACATGTCAGCGGCCCCAAGAAAGGGAATTGGACATCTTACAGGTTTTCATCTTTTATTAATCAAACAAGTAGATGGTCTCTGCTTAATTTTTCCAGCCGTGTTGCTTGTCAGTTGTTAATTTCATTTTTGTTTTTGTTGATGTAATGATATTGGGTATTGCAAAGTTTGTTGGGGGGACGGTCTGGGGTGGATCTCGGTTGTGGGAGGAGTCTGTGTGTTTGTCTATTCACGCACAGACTTATCCGCTGAAATATACTCATGATAAGGTGTAGGCTGTCCTATTAATTTTGAGCTAGACACTGAGATCTTATTAGTGTGGCCAATAGAAAGTCGTTTGGACTCAATGGGTATCTAAGGTGTAAAGTGTTTTTGTGCAGACTGTTTACCATAATGATTATGGTCAAGATCCTTATGCAAAGGAATTTGATATAAAAATCAGTGACAAGCTTGCCTCTGTAGAAGCTCGAATCCTCCCTGCTCCATGGGTAAATACCTCATTCTTTGTTTGGATAAAAACTTGCACAATGGGTATATTTTTTTGATTGTACAAGATAGTCACATTATATAATACTTTGGATTAATCATTAATGTATCAAATTCCATGTGTAGTTGAAATATCATGATACTGGTAAGGAAAAAGTTTGCCTACCTCAAGTTGGTCAGTGGAACATGATGAACAAGGTAAATAGCATTTCGTGCTCAAATGATTAGATTGTATGTACGGTATCCAACTTGATTGCTCAACAACACGGGGAATATACTGTATTAGATAAAAGAAACAGTAGTTTAATGTCTTATAAGGAGATGTGCAGCTTTTTCTAATTAATATTTACATATACTAAATAAAACAGAAAATGGTGAATGGAGGAACAGTTAACCACTGGGCTTGCATCAACTTTTCACGAAGTGTTCAAGAGAGTGTTGCCCGTGGGTTTTGTCACGAGCTGGCTCAAATGTGCGAAATCTCTGGCATGGTAGGAATATGCAGGAACTGATATTGTTTCTTCATTTTTTCTTGCAAACATGCAGAATTGTTTCCTTGTTGATCTAATATTTATACCGAAGCATAGAAAATGGAAATTTTACTATTTTTTGTCATTTTGTTGCAGGTGTTCAACCTTGAACCTGTAATTCCAATCTACAATGCACGTCCTGAACAGGTGGATAGGGCTTTAAAAATTGTTTACAAAGAGGCAATGAACAGGCTTAGAGGCAAGGAATTGGAGCTACTCATAGTCATTTTGCCTGACAACAATGGTTCATTGTATGGTGGGTATTATTCTAAATTTAGTACTTACAATGCATTAGGTTTATTAAACTCAGCCCCCAATTAGCTTTACAGAACCTTTGCAAGTGCACATGGAGCTATCAAGTAGCTCACTTCTGATTGCATTTATGATTCTAAACTAACACTGGATTGTTCTAGTAGACAAACCGTAGCACTGAGAGCATTTAACATGGGTAACTTAATGCTGGCATGAATGCAGGAGATTTGAAAAGAATATGTGAAACTGATCTCGGAATAATATCTCAGTGCTGTTTAACAAAGCATGTTTTTAAAATAAGCAGACAGTACCTGGCTAATGTCTCTCTAAAGATTAATGTAAAGGTAAGTTTTGTAATTTTGGAGTACAATGATAAAGGCTCCTGTTAGTACTGTAGTGGCCAGGGTCAGTTTGATTCGTTTTCACAATACTTTAGTGCACACTTTTTTTTGTTTTGCTAATGGAGTATTCAATCTTTTTTAAGAGAGCTGGGAGTTATGCCACTTTCATAATTCAGTGCTTTGCCTTTGGATTATGTTAATTGTATGCTTTTTCATATGTGTGCTGCAGATGGGTGGAAGAAACACTGTGCTTTTGGATGCTCTCAGCTGGAGGATACCTTTAGTGAGTGATATACCAACCATAATTTTTGGGGCAGATGTTACGCATCCAGAGAATGGAGAGGAATCCAGTCCTTCCATAGCAGCTGTAAATCTCTATCCTTCGTTATTTTGAGGCCAAAATATAGGGATGCAATTTCTATATGTTGAGAAAATTAGAATAGATGATTTTTTTTGTAGGCATAGGGTGATGCAGTTTAGGCATTTCTTGATAGGTATGCACAATTTATTTTTTTGTAGTGGATTTGCCACCATTTTTAATTTTTCCCAATTCATGAACTTTCAGGTTGTTGCTTCACAAGATTGGCCTGAAGTCACAAAGTATGCAGGTTTGGTCTGTGCTCAAGCACATCGGCAAGAATTGATTCAAGATTTGTTTAAGACCTGGCAGGATCCTGTGAGAGGCACTGTAACCGGGGGCATGATAAAGTATGTAGTCTTTTGTTTCTTCATTCCCTCAGCCATATAGTTTTTTCAGAAGTCTAAAAACTGATTCCATATGTAAATAGTTCATAATGTTTCAATATTTAAGTATAGACAATAGACATAATACCTAAGGTGTAGAAAACTTTAAATTAGTGCCAACTGCTCTGTTGGATTAGGTGAGTATGTTTTATTACTCTTCTGCATTTTTTAAACACCTTTATTGTACTGAAAAAATGGTGTGGGAGAGAGAAAGAGGGCGGCAGGGTGGGGGGGAGTTGGGGAAGACAGTACTCTTCTGACCACCAGAATTACATCTATAAAAAACATTACAATCCCTTTTCTAATTGAGCATAGTAATAAAAATATATATATATATATAATACGGGGTGGTTGCAGGGAGCTCTTAATTTCCTTTCGGAAGGCAACAGGGCAGAAGCCTGCTAGAATCATATTTTACAGGTAATTAGTGATTTTGTTGTTATCACTGGGAACAAAGCATCTCATTTTTCACTGAACCATAACCTGACTGACATTTGCCAACAGAGATGGTGTTAGTGATTGCCAGTTTTATCAAGTACTTCTCTACGAGTTAGATGCAATCCGCAAGGTGAATGTTCTGTTGGGTGTGAATGCCCTTTTTGAAAGTTGTAGTAACCATTCTTACCTATAGCAGCTATCTGTAATTGATCTGATTTATCTATGATTTCTAGGCTTGTGCATCACTTGAGCCAAATTATCAACCCCCTGTAACATTTGTGGTGGTACAAAAGCGTCACCATACGAGGTTATTTGCTAACAACCATAGGAACAAGAACACCACTGATAGGAGTGGAAACATCTTGCCAGGTAAGGGAAATACATAATTTTTTCTTTTCTTTTTATGTTTATGTTTGTAATTTTTGTTTTAAAATAGTTGACACATTATTCTACCAGGCACTGTGGTGGATACCAAGATTTGTCATCCAAATGAATTTGATTTTTACCTATGCAGTCATGCTGGTATTCAGGTATATTGTGGACTTAAAAGTATAATGAATCATCTTTAGTCAGCAGTCTTGTGTAAAAGCAACTGATTGTGGCCTATGAATTGTTTGCTTCTCATCTCAGGGAACAAGCAGGCCTGCTCATTACCATGTTCTTTGGGATGAAAACAATTTCACAGCTGATGGGATGCAGTCATTGACAAATAACCTCTGTTACACGTACGTACTCTTCATCCTAAAAATAAACTGGAAATTTGTTTTTTTACATTTTTTCTTCCGTGGCAGCTTCAATGCCACCTATTCTGTTGGTTTGGCCCCGCTGATTGTTTACATCATGGGAACTCTTCTTCCTTTTTCTTTTGTGTGGGGTGTGTGTGCGATTTGACAGTGTCTTGAACTAATGTTGCAAGAAGACCAACATTTAAAGCATTTTGTCTAGAAACTTGATTTTCAAAGGCATAAAATCCTGAGCCCTTATGAGTACTACTACTCTTGCGTAACTCAACCGTTGATGTGGGCCTTAACGTGGGCCTTAATTAACTCAACTCTCCACTATATCTGCCAATACAATATTAATAACTACAAATTTGCGTGGTCTACTAGACATTTCATTGATTACCACGATCCTCCGCCATATCTGCTACTACAAAATTAATTGCTACAAACTTTGCGTGGTCTACTAGACATTTCATTGAGATGTGTTATAAATGCCACCCATATCTTCGGAATTCCAAGTAAAGGTCCTGAGGATTTCATTTTCTGGGGATATGTAGACAAGTCATATCTAATTATAAATCACTTGTCAAGTTCTTAAAAATGGGACCGAAAGTGATGGTGAATTTCTTTTGAGAGAAGAACCAAGAATTTGTACTCTTTAAAATTCTAGCTTTTAGCAATTATTATAATGCATCCAACTGGAGGAGCTGCATGTCCCAAAGTAGGCCCCTACTTCTTTTACACCTCACCGGACCAAAGGCCCGGACACAGGTATTATCAGTGAGGCCCAAGTCATTATTATCCTCAATAAGTATATCTAAAAGCTTTTTTAGTCTCCCAGATAAACTTTAACAACGAGAACACGAAAAGCATGCTGCAAACACCTCGAGAAGAATTTCAAATGGTCCAAAATCTGTAGTAAAAGTGTGTGATTCCATTAGCAATAAAAGTTTCACTTTTCTTTTTTGGCATTCGCTTAGCGTAAACTAAAGCGTTACGTGGAAAATGATGAAAAAGAAAAGTAGGGATTTGGGTAGGCGTGCACAGTGCTAGTGTTACTTTTATTTTGGTCGCTTACTTGTATCGCATGCTTTCAGGTATGCGCGCTGCACCCGCTCTGTTTCTATAGGTATGTGTCAGAAGAGCATAATGCTTAGCTTCCTTACGCTTTTATTCTTTTATTTCCTTTCGTTGACGTAATATTAGCGTGGCGGCACGTTTAAGGCCCTGAGCTACTTACTGGATAGTAATTGGAGAAAACTGTACAATGCAGTTCCACCAGCATACTATGCACACTTGGCTGCTTTTAGAGCACGGTACTACATGGAACCAGACATGTCAGACAACGGATCACTGTCCACTGGAACAGGCAATGCCAATGCCAACGGCAATGGCAACGCCCACGCCAACGGTAAAGCTGGAACTCGCAATAATAGCAATGGCAATGGCAATGGTACACGCGTGGGCGTTCGCCAGTTGCCTGCTCTCAAGGAAAATGTGAAGAAAGTCATGTTTTATTGCTGATCTCTCATGATCCACTGTATCTATCTATCTGATGTATTTTAGAGCGCTGGTGGTGCCCTCATGGATACACATGTCCTTTCCCATTACAGACAGCCCTTTCATGATTCATGGCATGGTGGAATATTCATTGGAGGGATTCTTGTGGGATTCTTGTGGGATTTGGCCTCTAGCAGAGGAAATGTACCATTCTTGCAGGGGTGGCCCCGCTTAACTCTCTAATTCAGAAACAGCTAAAGTTCATTGGGAACGTGTCATCTCTCATCTTCTCTTTTTTTAATGGAAAGAGGTGTATTTTCAGTGGGAACACTTTTTTTTAACATGGATCGCAGGGCCTCTGCTTTCCTGAGATGCTATTATAGTGTATTTGTTCAGCTGTGTGGACAGTTTAATGTAAATAGTAATTGTATTGAAAATAGTGAAATGTAGGAAATTGCAAGTTAATTTTGGAAATTGTTAATTAGAGTGAGTTTTAAAGTACATGCCTTAGAACTTTTTAACTAGGAAGAATGAGTTTCTTAATTGGAATCAAATAATCTGTCAATAAAATTTCAATATTTAAATACATAAATTGAGTTGACACACACCTTGGTGAAGTTTTTGATATGGTTTTTTAAAACTAAGTTTTATATATATTCTCACTTAATAATAAAGGTGGGCAATTAGTATATATCTTTAGGCGATGTTAATGAAAAATTTAAGACTTCAAAATTATAGTAGTTTTTACACTACATTTCTCAAATGTTATTCAAAGCATTTTACACAAATGGTGGAAGTATTTGATATAATTTTTGAAAACTAAGTTGTATATGTATTCTCACTTAATTATAGAGGGGGAAAATAGTGTATATCTTTAGAGAATGATAATGGAAAATTGAAGATTTTAAAAATTATAACAGTTATTACAATAAATTTGTCAAATGTTAGTTATATATGTATGTTGCAAACACTTTAGACTGAACATTGCATGTTATTTGTAAATACAAAGCTTATAGTAAAACTTGTTTATAAACATTAGAAGGTCATCAAAACATTATAATTTAGAACACATGCAAACACAAGAAATGCTAAGTATATCCTGATTTTTTTTTAAGTGAAGAACATTTTTAGGAGTATGCATCTAAGAATTTATTAAAAAAGTTATCTCGTGTTTGATAAGTGGAGCCATTACAAATGATTATAATCTTAGTTATTCTCGTTTTGTTCTTAATTATAAAACCTTCAAGCTTAGTTATTCTCCTTTTGTTCATAACTATATAAACTTTGAATGCATGCAGTTTTGTTCTTAACTATGGAAACTTTGACTTTTCCAATGAATCTTAAGTGTTAGAATGAAGAGCTAAATTGAATAACATTGATTTGTCAATTAATATAGATACATACCTCCCAAAGTAGCATTAAAAGCAAAGAAAATATTTGAATATAGGACTTTTCAAATTCTACTCTATTAATATGAGAAAAAGATCACTATTTGTCACAATCATGAGTTTTGTCATTTGTATGTATTCAAGTGTCATTTAAAACAAGTATCTTAATTAGTAATAATTATATATGTAAATTTAATTTTAATTTTATTATAAATATTATATATATTTTAATTAATAGTTATTTAATAAAATTAAAATTATTATAGAGTAAAAATTAAATAAGAAATTTTGTATAAAATCTGAAAAATAATATTTAATAAATTATGTTTGTATATATTATAATTTCATTTGTATAGTTATAATTATAAAAATTTAAAATATAGTTATAAATTATAAATGTAAGGTGGAATTTAAATAATAAATAAAGAGTTAGTGAAATACTAAAATTATATAATATAGCATATATGATATAGTACTTTTATATTATATATTATAGAATAATATATATTATATATTAGAAACTGTAATAATTATTTATATCATATATATATATTAAAAATATAATATAGTAATTTTTTTAGAATATATAATAGTTATATATTATAAATAATTGAATTTTTTAATGAAAATAACATGTTTATATTATAAATTATAAATTATAAAATATAAAATATAAAATATAGTATCTCATAAATATACTATATTGTAAATTAAAAGACCAATCTCAATATAAATTAAATGATATATTACAAAACTATGTTAAAAATGATCGGAAAAAAACAAATTTGGGAAGCCTCCAAAAAAAGGGGTCCTATAAGACCAAATCAATTGAACCAATCATAATGGAAAAATATAATTTATAGAATATATTTAATTCATAAATAAATATTTAAACTTTACAAATAGTTGAACAAGAAAAAAATAGCGATTTATGATTGGTTCATTGGTGTAAAATTAATTTCGTGCACAACTGAATGCAATAGTATATTGCCTACGGCAAGTACAATAACGAACATACTAAAATAGGTTTTGTGTTTGGCTAACAATGAATTGTTTTATTTATCAAAATGAACAACAATAAAGTTATAACCATTCGTTAGATTGAACTTGATAAATGTTGAAGAGGAAAAAGGGAAGGAACTACTATGAGGACAATGGCTTAAGCCACATAAAAATTAAAAGGAAAAACTATTGAAGAAAGCCTAGTTTGTGGTTAGAGAGAATGACAAGTTATTGGTGGTTAGCAAAAGCTAGTAGACATCAACTACTTATGTGCTTTCTATTGTTGTTTGTTTGTTGTTCTCTTGATGTTCCTCTTGTTTTTTGTTATTTTTGTTAGTAAGATTTAGTTTCTATTGTGTTGGTTCCCAAATCAATAGATTGGAAATCCTATGAGGTTGCCTACTCAATGGTTGGATTTTCCAACTGACTTGGTCAACTAACGGGAGTGATCGTTTATGATCCTCCTCCCTCGCACATTAGGCTCTGTAGGACCAAGGTAGGTGGGTCTATACCTCCACCTCAATCTATTGGTTAGAGGCTTTTTATAGCAGATAAAGATGCAAATAGAACTTGGGTGATCTCTCAACATGGCAAGAGAATTCTTGAGATTGATCGAATTGTGAATTGTTAGCAATAATAGTCCACCAACACAACTGAGAGGGGGGTTTGGGGGGCAAATAATTAAACTTTAATCTTTATAAACCAATTACTTAATGCAAATCTAAACACATCAAATACAACACCGTAACACAAGCAATTGTTGTGGAGGAAGCCCTCTTAAGAGAAAAACCCTGGTGGGAATTAACACCCACGAATAATGTATTGAAAGTATAGTATCCTTGTTAGAAGATTTAGACATGTTAGGAGCTAATTATTACATATAGTACACAGTCCCTGTTAAAGGACAGACCCTGTTAGGAGTCAAAAGAAACAAGAGGCTCATTGCCCAAATGAGAAGGTTAAATTTACCTTCTGGACTCACTGTCCGAAATAGAGATATAAGAGTAACAATAACCAGTGAATTGACTGATAGCAACTTGCTTTGCTTAAACAGTTCCAATGAAGTTCATCATAATCACTACCTCTTCTCTACATCAAACAGACTTCACAATTACAAGCTCGCAGCTTCCACATCACACCTCCATACTACCTCACCAAGACACAACTCTCCTTTATACAAGTTTACAATAAATAATTAGGTCGACCTATTAACACTAATACATTATACCCTAAAAATCAACCAACATTTCCCACGAACCATTAAAATGCTTTTGCTTTGTCGGTTTATTGAAGGAAAATTTTGATATTTTTTAAATCCATGCCCGTGTTCGTCGGAATTCTGACGAACTCGGGCATATAACTAAAAAAAAAGGTGTGATTGCTTTCATTGTTAATTTCATTTTGTTTTAATTGCGCGTTGCAGAGCGGAGGCCGAAAGGACTAGGGCATCATTGTGCAGAGGGGTGGCCAGAAGGATTTTATTGCGCGAAGAGGCCTTAGATATTTTGGAACCTCAAGTGTTGGATGCTCTTCAATCCAGTGTACAACATCTGATTCTTATTGGGTGGTCAGGATCATTACAAGTTATCACCCAGTGGCATGTCACGAGCTGGAGCGCTGGTATGTATGCACGCTCATATATGTATATTAAAATGCACATCTCTGGGTTTAGTAATAGTAATTTATGGATATCCATCAACACACACAAGTATAGAGGGTTTCTAAACCAAGGAAATGATTAGGTAGCGAGATGCATAGACCATGGATATGTTGAATAATATCTAGAAACTTCTATATGACCAATGTAGTTTGTAGGTGAAATCACTGCATAAAAACAATGGATGCCATGACAGTGATATACGCAAAACGTGGAAGCTTAGGCCCGACGTGCTAACTGTCTAACTCATGAAATGTTCTGCTTGACACAACCCCTTAATAAAATGTGGTCTCGAGCATATGCGTTCAAAATAGATGATTTGAAACGTCTTCGGAGGCTTTCAAACAAATTGCAATCTCCAAACTAAAAATTGGAAACCATAAATTTTACAATAGAATCTCATCAATGAGGGAGTTGCCCTAATTTATGGTAAAATAAATGATAGAGAAAGTTGATAAAATTATCACAGGCTTAGCAATGTAGGCAGGGAAGCATGATTGGCAAATGCATGATTGTCGATTTCATATAGAGATCACAGTTGAGCTTCAATGTTGTTTGATATATTTTCTTTAGTTTCAAGAGCTACAAAGTGCTAGAGATAATTCATTAGGGTTTATTGAGGAAGTTTGGTAGAGTTCATTGCACATTGGTGGGTTTGATTATTGTTGGGTGCACACTCTAGGGCTAGTCATACATCTTCAAAGGGGTTGTACATTGCTTGAGAACAAGGGTGGAATTTCTTGGAGGGTCTGATTTGAGTTTGCAGAAGTTTTTGACTAGTTTTTTGGCACATTTACTCCCTTCTTCTCTCCATTCTTTTGGTCGTCCAATTTGGATTTGTTTGGTGTAGGTGGCTAGGGTTTGGAAACCTTCATCTATTGGTTTTGTTGTTGCTTGTCCATTATTTACCATTATGAATAACTAGGTATATGAGTTTAATATTTGTACTTAGTTTTCACCATCGAAGTATCTTCAGTTTAGATTATTTATTGTATTGCCACACTTATTTCATATTTCAAGTAATTTTCTAAGAAGTGATGGTGAAAAACCCCCTCACATTTAGATAGTTGCATACTCATTTTCTCATGCATATGATTGTACTAGTTAAGTAGCGATGGTGACAAACCTTTGCATATCTAGATAGTTGTAATCTCGTGTTAATTTTGTATTATTATACCAATTGAGTTGCCGCAAATAACCCCCGCTCATTTAATTAGTCTGTCCATGAGAGCATTTTCATATGCGGGTTTATTGTGCATGAATGTAATATGAAGCTAACATCTAGCATTAGTTATATCTTGTTTCAGTTATTTCAAAAGCAAAAAATTAGGGGTAGTCATTATAGTGGTATCAGAGCTAGTTATCCTACTAGCTTGTTGGGGTTTATTAGTTGCATGTGAGTTTGATACTCTTTCATTTCAGTTTGGAGAAGACCCAGGGTCACACATGTTGCTTCCTTTGGGTGTATGCTATATTTTGAGAGTATCTATATGTTTGCATGCCATTTTGGAGCCTTGAATGATATGGACATTTATTACATGTCAAGTTTGAGCATTTCCTATGAGAGCTAGTGGTAGGGAAAAAATATATTAGAGTTATGCATCTTATCAACCTAACAGGCTATAAATTTAAGAATTGGTTCTAAAAGGTTGCAATAATGTGTTGGTTTATTCTATTTAAAAAGATGAAGAATTTTGAGGAGAAAATACTAGAAAGGGTTGTAGAATTGAAGCAAAGTTGTCAAAGCTATACTGAGAGTTGGAAAAATTATGAAGGGACTTTAAAGTAATTGCATAAGGAAGTGCATAAGCATCTTGAA
>MU228124.1:2128311-2149091 GCA_018584345.1 Thuja plicata | reverse complement strand
AATTAGATATGTTTAGAGTAGTATAAATAGTTTGTTTAATGTCCAATCTAGTGTTATGAATTTTGGGCATTACATACAACTCTCCCATTTATTTTTCAAAAGTTATAATACTTCATACAGTAGAAGTCTTCAGCACTCATGTGTTATGGCATTTAATGAACATGTACATATCATAAGTACAGTTTTTACAATTTTGTTTCTCTGCTATAAACAATTCATTATATTTGAATTATTGCTTATGATAGTTATAGGAACATTTCAAAGATTTTGTAAATAAATGGGTTTTCAAACCCCATTACAATTATTGTAGATGATGTAGCACAATCAAGTAAAGAAAATTTATGTTTTGTTCTTTTATATTTATTTTTTGATTTATATTTTTTTTAATTAATGAAATACTTGTAATTCACTAATATAAAGGGGTATAATGCATTCAAGCAAAAGGCTTTGGAGGCTGCTAAGTCTTTTGTACTAGAAAACACCATTTGCTTGGTAATTTGAAGCCATTAATGGAAACTTACAATCCTAAACAATTAGTATACTATTGATGGCTTCATAATAATTAAGCGAAAGGGAATTCTCTGATCTAGAACCCCCTTTGGTGAACATCATTCAAGTATGACTTCGAGCATTGGATGCCCAAAGATAGGAAGAGAGAAATACAAATGAACATTGGTTGTATTTGAAGCCAACTAATTTGACTAAATTAAGTTTATATTTTTGTAATTTGTTTGTAGATATTGGGTTGTAACCATAATAAAATAGATGCATTTATCATGTAAAACTATCTTTATCTGGAAAAACTTATTATCCATGCATATTCTACGTAGCTGCATGTGCATTCTTGATTCAGAGTGGGAAAATCTTATTTTGGATGCGAGGGAGAGAAGCCTAACACATAAAGAACATGCACATAAACACAACAAATGGGAAACATAAATGTAGATATCACAACAGCTGAGAAACATAAATTTAGATATCATGGTCACAATTTTTTGGAGACACAATATAATTCAGTGGTATACCCAGATGATGCAATGCAGCCACTACTCCTCCAGTTCTAAGTTGGCACTGCACGATAAAAAAACCATAGATAAGGAATAAATTTAGAGAGCGGAGGAGGGCCATAAAGAACGAGATAATATAGGGATCTCCTATATTATTTCGGTCGTTATGGCCCTCCTCCTTCGCTCTCTAAATTCATTCCTTATCTATGGTTTTTGGATTGTGCAGTCCCTAGAGGAGTAGTGGTTGCGTTGCATCATCTGGGTATCATTGAATTATGTTGTATCTCCAAACAATTGTGACCATGATGCCTACATTTATGTTTCTCAACTATTGTGTCCCAGGATCCCTTATGACCCTTTATGACCCTTTACGATCCCTAAGAATACATCTTAGAGATCTTAAAGTGTCGTAAAGGGTCATAAGAGGCTCCTAGGAGGGGCCAGATGAGCTTCCACCTTCACGTGGTAGGCCCTCTTAAGTAGAGAATGTTAAACTATTCTTGAAACAAAGAGAAGCTCGACAAACAACATTAAAATTTAAAGATTTACATGCTAGGGTGAAATATATATATATATTTTGTTAAAAACATATTGTTGGTTTTTCGACCTTTTTTACATTTACGATCGACGTGAAACTTATACAAATGACAAATAGATCGATGAGAAACTTATACAAACAAAAAATAAATCAACAGGTTTTCATCTCTCCTTCGATGACCTTGCATCGGCATACCGTCGTACAAGTGACTCATTGTAAAAAGGGTCTTAGGGTGAAAGTCGCATGCACATCTCCCCACACCCATTTTTTCCAACCTTTATGTCATCGGTGTTATGACAACTCGGTTAGTCTTGGAAAATTTTGACTAAAAAACTTCCACGATGCGTTTGGTCAATTGAGCTACCTTGGACACTCAAAAAATCAACCTATGCTCCTCGAAAATTGAGAAATTTTTTATTAGTGTAAGACTTCCACAATGTACAAACAATTATATATACCCTTTCTAAGATAAAAAAGGTACCTTACACAAGTAAACATCAATTAAAACTCATCAATTATATTCCAAGATCTGTAATCCGTGCTTGCCAACCTCTAAACACATTTCATCGCTGTAGTCGGCCACAAATAGATCTTTGTAAGATCACACGCTTCAACTGACGTCACCAAGAACACAATGACCCAAAAATCACAAGTAACATTCTCCAACATGTCTTATACCATGCCTTACGCTCACAAATTATAACTTGTGCTCACATCAAAGTTATCTCCAAAAATTAGATATTAACTCAGTCACAATTCTCTGTCACTATTCTGTAACCAGTCTTGACCAAAACAACTATAACTTCTGCCAATAGTAAGATCAAACCAAGAAAACTTAGATATAAGATCCCTGCTCATCCCTATATACATCTCTATTCTTCCATGCTTTGAAAGTTCATATAGTATTCGTACACTTCTGTCAGTCTTCTCTGTACTAGTGATAACCAGTCTGTATGAGACTTAAACTGAAACATATGTTGACATCAATGAAAAAACATGAATGTCAACACCTCTAACATAACTAATTCCAACAATCTCCCCCCTTTTCCATTGATGGAAACATATGAGAAAATCCATCAACCCAAACAATATCCTTCTCAATACAATCTTCTCAATATCCTCTTAACACCTCTCCCTAAAACAGTAGGGATTTTCTACTTGTATCTCTCCCCCTTTGACATCAATGGAAAAGGGTTCAATATGTCTTATCCTTCTCTAACCATCCCACCTCTTCAAGTTGTATCTTTTTCAAATCTTCATGCCTTCAACAACCAAGTGCTTGATCACCCAAATATGTTTTGATATGTTCTGCGATCACTCCCCTGAGGAGTGCATCCAAACATCAAGACTAGTGATTGATATAGCTCTGATAGCTACTATATTGATGCATTTCTGCATCATTTAGTTCCTGCTAATATAAGTTCCCAACCCAAGCATACCTCTAAGATACTCAAAGGCATCTTTTGACAAAGGTTTTGTGAATATATCTGCTATTTTCTCCTTTGTGCTGATGTACTCCAATCTGACTTCCTTTTATGCAACCTTGTCCCTTAAGAAGTGATATTTGATTGAAATGTGTTTTTTTAATGCATAACAGGATTCTTTGACATATTCACTATGTTTGTATTGTCACAATGTATAACCACTGGCTCTTCAAAAGTAATCCTAATGTCCTTCAACATTTGTTTCATCTACATAATTTGTGTACAATTTATAGAAACAACACCATACTTTGATTCAATAGTAGACTGAGCTATACAATCCCGCTTCTCACTTAACCATGAAGCCAACCTCTTTCCAAGGAAAAATGCACCACCACTTGTGCTCTTTCTATCATTAACACTTCTTTCCCAATCAACATCAGTATAAACATGCAAAGTAAAATTATAAGACTTTTCATACTATAAGCCATATTCCAATGTTCCTTTCAGATATCTGAATATCCTCTTAACTGTAGGAAGTTGTGTCTCTTTTGGATCTTCTTGAAACCTTGCAACAATTCCAACTACATGAGCAATGTGTGGTCTAGTGTGAGTTAGATATTGTAAGCCTGCAATCATGGATCTGTACTTTATTTGAAAAACACTATGAGATTCATCAGTATAATTAAAATTTAATCTTTATAAACCAATTACTTAATGAAAATATGAACACATCAAATACAACACCATAACACAAGCAAATTATTGTTGAGGAAGCCCTGTTAAGATGAAAAAACCCCGGTGGTAATTAACACCCACAAATAATGTACTGAAAGTATAGTATCCTTGTTATAAGATTTAGACATGTTAGGAGCTGATTATTACATATAGTACACAGTCCCTATTCAAGGAAAATACTTGTTAGGAGTTAAAAGAAACAAGAGGCTCATTGTGCAGGCATACAACCCAAATGTGAAGGTTAAATCCACCTTCTTGACTCACTGTCCGAAATATAGATATAAGAGTAACAATAACCAGTGAACTGACTGATAGCAACTCACTTGGCTTAAACAGTTTCAATGAAGTTAATCATAATCACCACCTCTTCTCTACATCAAACATACTTCACAATTACAAGCTCACAGCTTCCACATCACACCTCCATACTACCTCACCAAGAAACAACCTTCCTTTATACAAGTTTACAATAAACAATTAGGTCGGCCTGTTAAGAATTCCACAATGTACAAACAATTATATATACCCTTGATAAGATACACATGGTACCTTACACAAGTAAACATCAATTAAAACTCATCAATTATATTCAAAGATCTGTAATCCACGCTTGCCAACCTCTAAACACATTTCATCGTTGTAGTCAGCCACAAATAGATCTTCGTAAGATCACACGCTTCAAATAACGTAACCAAGAACACAATGACCCAAAAATCACAAGTAACATTCTCCAACATGTCTTATACCATGCCTTACGCTCGCAAATTATAAATTGTACTCACATCCAAGTTATCTCAAAAAATCAGAGATTAACTCAGTCACATTTCTCTGTCACTGTTCTATAACCAGTCTTAACCTAAAAAACTATAACTTATACCAATAGTAAGATCAAACCAAGAGACTTTATATATAAGATCCTTTCTCATCCCTATATACATCTCTATGCTCACATGCTCTGAAAGTCCATACAGTGTCTGTACACTTCTGTCAGTATTCTCTGTACTAGTGATAACCAGTCTGTCTGAGACTTAAACTGAAACATATGTTGACATCAATGAAAAAACATGAATGTCAACACCTCTACCTGAACCAATTCCAAAAATCTCCCACTTTGGCATTGATGGCAACATATGATAAAATCCATCAACCCAAATAGTATCCTTCTCAATACAGTCTTCTCAATATCCTCTTCACAACTCTCCCTAAAATAGTAGGGATTTTCTACTTGTATCTCTCCCCCTTTGACATCAATGGCAAAGGGTTCCATATCTCTTATCCTTCTCTGACCATCCCACCTCTTCAAAGTGTATCTTTTTCAAATCTTCATGCCTTAAAAAATGAAGTTCTTGATCACCCAAATATGTGTTGATATGTTCTGCGATCACTCGCCCTAAGGAGTGCATCCAAACATCAAGCCTAGTGATTGATATAGCTCTAATAGCTACTAGAATGATGCATTTCTGCATCATCTAGTTCTCGCAAGGACGAGTTCCCACCCCAAGCATACCTCTAAGATACTCAAAGGCATCTTTTGACAAAGGTTTTGTGAATATATCTGTATTTTCTCCTTTGTGTTGATGTACTCCAATCTGACTTCCTTTTCTGCAACCCTTCCCTTAAGAAGTGATATTTGATTGAAATGTGCTTTTTTAATGCATAAAAAGATTCTTTGACATATTCACTGTGTTTGTATTGTCACAATGTATAACCACTGGCTCTTCAAAAGTAATCCTAATGTCCTTCAGCATTTGCTTCATCTACACAAATTGTGTAAAATTTATAGAAACAACACCATACTCTGATTCAATAATAGACAGAGCTATACAATCCTACTTCTTACTTAACCATGAAACCAACCTCTTTCCAAGGAAAAATTCAGCACCAATTGTGCTCTTTCTGTCATCAACACTTCCTACCCAATTAACATCAGTATAAACATGCAAAGTAAAATTATCAGACTTTTCATACTATAAGCCATATTCCAATGTTTGTTTCAGATATCTGAATATCCTCTTACATACAAAAATTTGAGTCTCTTTAGGATCTTCTTGAAACCTTGCAAAAATTCCAACTGCATTAGCAATGTCTCGTCTAGTGTGAGTTAGATATTGTAAGCTTGCAATCATGGATCTGCACTTAGTTTGAAAAAAAACTCTGAGATTCATCAGTATTAGTAAGCTTGCAACCAATAACCCTTTGTACATATGCTTTGACATTCTCACCATCTTTCATTCTTAAACACTCCATCTTAGTCTTCCAATTTTGCAATTTCATCTACTTAGTAAACTTATCTCCTTCATATAATGCCTCTTGTCTTGTCCAGATTTTATGTGCAGAATCTAAATCTTTAACCTCTATGAATTCACCCTCAGAGAGTGTGTTGAGCAATACTTCTCTTGCAACCATATTGTACAAATAAACATCTTATTTTCATCTTCATTACCTTTATCTAATTCATCTTCAGGCTTGATCTCCTCATTCTTCTTTGTAATCATCTAGTAGTCAATTCCTAAACAAAGTAGATGAGTTCTCATCTTGTTCTTCCAACTGTAAAATTTCTCAGGATCAAATTTTGGTCTCTCCCTCCAATAGTACGCCATCTTTAGGATCACTTCAAGCTGTTAATATTTCTCTCAAAGGACCACAAGCTCTGATACCAATTGTTAGCAATAATAGTCCACCAACACAACTGAGAGGGGGGTGAATAAGTTGTGAGCCAAATAATTAACATTTAATCTTTATAAACCAATTACTTAATAAAAATATGAATACATCAAATACAACACCATAACACAATAAATTATTTTTGAGGAAACATTATTAAGGGAAAAACCACGGTGGGAATTAGCACTCACAAATAATGTACTGAAAGTATAGTATCCCTATTAGGAGATTTAGCCATGTTAGGAGCTGATTATTACATACAGTAAACAGTCCCTGTTAAAAGATAGACCATGTTAGGAGTCAAGAGAAACAAGAAGCTCACTGCCCAGGCACATTGCCCAAATGTGAAGGTTAAATCCACCTTCTGGACTCACTGTCTAAAATACAGATATAAGAGTAACAATAACCAGTGAACTGACTGATAGCAACTTAATTTGATCAAAAAGTTCCAATGAAGTTCATCACAATCACTAACTCTACTCTACATACAACAAAATTCACAATTACAAGCTCACAACTTACACATCACACCTCCATACTACCTCACCAAGAAACAACTCTCCTTTATACAAGTTTACAATAAACAATTAGGTCGGCCTGTTAATACTTCCCCAATGTACAAAAAATTATATAGAACCTTGTTAAGATACACACAGTACCTTACACAAGTAAACATCAATTACAAATCATCAATTATACTCCAAGATCTGTAATCCATTCTCTCCATCCTTTAAACACGTTTCATCATTGTAGTCGGCCACGAATAGATCTTCGTAAGATCACAAGCTTCAATTGACGTCACCAAGAACACAATGAACCAAACATCACAAGTAACATTCTCCAACATGTCTTCTACCATTCCTTAAGTTCGTAAATCATAACTCATGCTCGCATCCAAGTTATCTCCAAAATCATAGATGAATTCAATCACAATTCTCTGTCACTGTTCTGTAAACCAGTCTTGAGAAAAATAACTATAACTTATGCCAATGGTAAGATCAAACCAAGAGACCTTAGATACAAGATCCCTACTCATCCTTGTATTCCACTCTATGCTTGCATGCTCTGAAAGTTCATATAGTGTCTGTACACTTATATCAGTCTTCCCTGTACCAACAATAACAACTCTGTCTGAGACTAGCACTTTAATATTTAACCAAATAATTAAACTTAAATCTTTATAAACCAATTACTTAATGCAAATATGAACACATTAAATACAACACCATATTACAACAATTGTTTTTGAGGAAGCCCTGTTAAGAGAAAAACCCCAGTGGGAATTAACACCCACAAATAATGTACTGAAAGTATAGTATCCTTGTTAGAATATTTAGACATGTTAGGAGCTGATTATTACTTATAGTACATAGTCCATGTTAAAGGAAAGACCCTATTAGGAGTCAAAAGAAACAAGAGGCTCATTTCCTAGGCACACTGCCCAAATGTCAAGGTTAAATCCACCTTCTAGACTCACTGTTCGAAATACAGATATAAGAGTAACAATAACTAGTGACCTGACTGATAGCAACTTGCTTTGATTAAATAGTTCCAATGAAGTTCATCATAATCACTACCTCTTCTCTACATCAAACAAACTTCACAATTACAAGCTCACAGCTTCCACATCACACCTCCATACTACCTCACCAAGAAACAACTCTCCTTTATACAAGTTTACAATAAACAATTAGGTCAGCCTGTTAAGACTTCCACAATGTACAAACAATTATATATACCCTTTCTAAGATACATATGGTACCTTACACAAGTAAAAATAAATTACAACTCATCAATTACATTCCAAGATCTGTAATCCACGCCCATCAACCTCTAAACACATTTCATCGCTGTAGTCGGCCACAAATAGATCTTTGTAAGATCACACGCTTCAGCTGACGTCACCACGAACACAATGACCCAAAAATCACAAGTAACATTCTCCAACATGTCTTATACCATGCCTTACACTCGCAAATTAAAACTTGTGCTCACATCCAAGTTATCTTCAAAAATCAGAGATTAACTCAGTCACAATTCTTTGTCACTGTTTTGTAACCAGTCTTGACCAAAACAACTATAACTTCTTCCATTAATAAGATCAAACCAAGCAACATAAGATATAAGATCCCTGATCATCCATGTATACATCTCTATGCTTGCATGCTCTAAAAGTCCATACAGTGACCGTACACTTCTGTCAGTCCTCTCTGTAATAGTAATAACCAATCCGTCCAAGACTTAAACTGAATCATAGGTTGACATCAATGAAAAAAGATGAATGTCAACACCTCTAAAAGAAACCAATTCCAAAAATCTCCCCCTTTGGCATTGATGGAAACATATGAGAAAATCCATCAACCCAAACAATATCCTTCTCAATACAGTCTTCTCAATATCTTCTTCACAGCTCTCCCTAAAAAAATAGGGATTTTCTACTTGTATCTCTCCCCCTTTGACATCAATGACAAAGGGTGCCATATCTCTTATCCTTCTCTAACCATCCCACCTCTTCAAGGTGTATCTTTTTCAAATCTTCACACCTTCAACAACCAAGTTCTTGATCACCCAAATATGTTTTGATATGTTCTACAATCACTCCCCCTGAGGAGTGCATCCAAACATCAAGTCTAGTGATTGATATAACTCTGATAGCTACTAGACTGATGCATTTCTACATCATTTAGTTCTCGCAAGGAGGGGTTCCCATCCCAAGCATATTTTGACAAAGGTTTTGTGAATATATCTGCTATTTGCTCCTTTGTGCTGATGTACTCCAATCTGACTTCCTTTTTTGCAACCTTGTCCCTTAAGAAGTGATATTTGATTGAAATGTGTTTTTAATTAGTGCATAACATGATTCTTTGACATATTCATTGTGCTTGTATTGTCACAATGTATAACCACTGGCTCTTCAAAAGTAATCCTAATGTCCTTCAACATTTGCTTCATCTACACAATTTGTGTACAATATATAGAAACAACACCATACTATGATTCAATAGTAGACTAAGCTATACAATCCTGCTTCTTACTTAACCATGAAACCAACCTCTTTCCAAGGAAAAATGCATCGCCACTTGTGCTCTTTCTGTCATCAACATTTCTTGCCCAATTAACATCAGTATAAACATGCAAAGTAAAATTATCAAACTTTTCATACTATAATCCATATTCCAATTTTCCTTTCAGATATCTGAATATCCTCTTAACTGTAGAAAGTTGAGTCTTTTTAGGATCTTCTTGAAACCTTGCAAAAATTCCAACTGCATTAGCAATGTGTGGTCTAGTGTGAGTTAGATATTGTAAGCCTCCAATCATGGATCTGTAATTTGTTTGAAAAACACTTTGAGATTCATTAGTTTAAATAAACTTTAATCTTTATAAACCAATTACTTAATGCAAATTTGAACACATCAAATACAACACCATAACACAAGAAATTGTTGTCGAGGAAGCCCTATTAAGAGAAAAACCTTGGTGGGAATTAACACCCATAATTAATGTACTGAAAGGATAGTATCCCTGTTAGAAGATTTAGAAATGTTAGGAGCTGATTATTACATATAGTATAGAGTCCCTGTTAAATGATAGACCCTGTTAGGAGTCAAAAGAAACAAGAGGCTCATTTCCTAGGCACACTACCCAAATGTGAAGGTTAAATCTAGCTTCTGGACTCACTGTCTGAAATATAGATATAAGAGTAACAATAACCAATGAACTGACTGATAGCAACTTGATTTGCTTAAATAGTTCCAATGAAGTTAATCATAATCACTACCTCTTCTCTACATCAAACAAACTTCACAATTACAAGCTCGTAGCTTCCACATCACACCTCCATAATACCTCGCTAAGAAACAACTATCATTTATACAAGGTTACAATAAACAAATAGGTCAGCCTTTTAAGACTTCCACAATGTACAAACAATTATATATACCCTTGCTAAGATACACACGGTACCTTACACAAGTAAACATCAATCAAAACTCATCAATTATATTTCAAGATCTGTAATCCACGCTCGCCAACCTCTAAAAACATTTTATCGCTGTTGTTAGCCACAAATATATCTTCGTAATATCACACGCTTTAGATGACATAACCAATAACACAATGACCCAAAAATCACAACATTCTCCAACATGTCTTATACCATGCCTTATGCTCGCAAATTATAACTTGTGCTTGCATCCAAGTTATCTCCAAAAATCAGAGATTAACTCAGTTACAATTCTCTGTCACTGTTCTATAACTAGTCTTGACCAAAACAACTATAACTTCTGTCAATAGTAAGATCAAACCAAGAGAGCTTAGATATAAGATCCCTACACATCCCTGTATACATCTCTATGCTTGCATGCTCTAAAAGTCCATACAATGTCCGTACACTTCTGTCAGTCTTCTCTGTACTAGTGATAACCAGTCTGTATGAGACTTAAACTGAAACATATGTTGACATCAATGAAAAAACATGAATGTCAACACCTCTAATAGAAAAAATTCCAACAATCTCCCCCTTTGGTATTAATGACAACATATGAGAAAATCCATCAACCCAAATAGTATCCTTCTCAATACAGTCTTCTCAATATCCTCTTCACAGCTCTCCGTAAAATAGTAGGGATTTTCTACTTGTATCTCTCCTCCTTTGACATCAGTGGCAAAGGGTGCCATATATCTTATCCTTCTCTAACCATCCCACCTCTTCAAGGTGTAGATTTTTCAAATCTTCATGCCTTCAACAACTAAGTGCTTGATCAACCAAATATGTTTTGATATGTTTTGCGATCACTCCCCCTAAGGGGTGCATCCAAACATCAAGTCTACTGATTGATATAGCTCTGATAGCTACTAGAATGATGCATTTCTACATCACTTAGTTCTTGCAAGGAGGGGATCCCACCCCAAGCATACCTCTAAGATACTCAAAGGCATCTTTTGACAAAGGATTTGTGAATATATCTGCTATTTTTTCCTTTGTTTAGATGTACTCCAATCTGACTTCCTTTTCTGCAACCTTGTCCCTTAAGAAGTGATATTTGATTGAAATGTGTTTTTTTTAATGCATAACAAGATTCTTTGACATATTCACTATGTTTGTATTGTCACAGTGTATAACCATTGGCTCTTCAAAAGTAATCCTAATGTCCTTCAACACTTGCTTCATCTACACAATTTGTGTACAATTTATAGAAACAACACCATACTCTGATTCAATAGTAGACTGAGCTATACAATCTTGCTTCTTACTTAACCATGAAACCAACCTCTTTCCAAGGAACAATTCACCACCACTTGTGCTCTTTCTATCATCAACACTTCCTGCCCAATCAACATCACTATAAACATGCAAAGTAAAATTATAAGACTTTTCATACTATAAGCCATATTCCAATGTTCCTTTCAGATATCTAAATATCCTCTAAACTGCAGAAAGTTGAGTCTCTTTAGGATCTTCTTGAAACCTTGCAAAAATTCCAACTACATTAGCAATGTCTGGGCTAGTGTGAGTTAGATATTGTAAGTCTCCAATCATGGATATTTACTTTGTTTGAAAACCACTTTGAGATTCATCAGTATTAGTAAGCTTGTGACCAATAATCCTTTGTACATATTATCTAACATTCTCACCATCTTGCATTCTTAAACACTCCATCTTAGTCTTCCAATTTTGCAATTTCACCTGCTTAGTAAACTTATCTCCTTCATATAATGCCTCTAGTCTTGTCCAGATTTTATGTGCAGAATCTAAATCTTTAACCTCTGTGAGTTCACCCTCAGAGAGTGTGTTGATCAATAATTATCTTGCAACCATATTACAACTAAACATCTTCTTTTCATCTTCATTACCTTTATCTAATTCATCTTCAGGCTTGATCTTCTCATCCTTTGTAATCATCTAGTAGTCAATTCCTAAACAGAGTAGATGAGTTCTCATCTTGTTCTTCCAATTGTAACAATTTTCAAGATCAAATTTTGTTCTCTCCTTCCTATATTACGCTATCTTCAGGATCACCTCAAGCTATTAAGATTTCTCTCAAAGGACAACAAGCTCTAATACCAATTGTTAGCAATAATAGTCCACCAACACAACTGAGAGGGGGGTGAATTAGTTGTGAGCCAAATAATTAAACTTTAATCCTTATAAACCAATTACATAATACAAATTTGAATACATCAAATACAACACCATAACATAAGAAATTATTGTCGAGGAAACCCTATTAAGGTAAAAAACCCTGGTGGGAATTAGCACTCACAAATAATGTACTAAAAGTACAGTATCCTTATTAGGAGATTTAGCCATGTTAGGAGTTGATTATTACATACAGTACATAGTCCATGTTAAAGGATAGACCCTGTTAGGAGTCAAGATAAACAAGAGGCTCATTGCAAAGGCACATTTCCCAAATGTGAAGGTTAAATCCACCTTCTGGACTCACTGTCCGAAATACAGATATAAGAGTAACAATAACCAACGAACTGACTGATATCAACTTGATTTGCTTAAAAATTTCCAATGAAGTTCATCAAAATCACTACCTATACTCTACATCCAAAAAAATTCACAATTACAAGCTCACAACTTACACATCACACCTCCATACTACCTCATCAAGAAACAACTCTCCTTTATACAAGTTTACAATAAATAATTAGGTCAGCCTGTTAAGACTTCCCCAATGTACAAACAATTATATAGACCCTTGTTAAGATACACACAGTACCTTACACAATTAAACATCAATTACAACTCATCAATTATACTCCAAGATCTGTAATCCATTCTCTCCATCCTTTAAACACATTTCATCGCTGTAGTCTACCGCAAATAGATCTTCGTAAGATCACATGCTTCAACTAACGTCACCAAGAATAAAATGACCCAAAGATCACAAGTAACATTCTCCAACTTGTATTCTACCATGAATTTAGCTCGCAAATCATAACTTCTTCTCGCATCCAAGTTATCTCCAAAAATTAGAGATGAATTTAGTCACAATTCTCTGTCACTGTTCTATAACCAGTCCTGACCAAAAAAACTATAAATTTTGCCAACAGTAAGATCAAACCAAGCGACCTTAGATATAAGATCCTTTCTCATCCTTGTATACATCTCTATGCTTGCATGCTCTAAAATTTTGTATAGTTTCTACACACTTCTATCAGTCTTCCATGTACCAGTGATAACCACTTTGTCTGAGACTTCAACTGAAACATATGTTGACATCAATGAAAAAACATGAATGTCAACACCTCTAACAGACCCAATTCCAACAATATCACAACTATAAAATAACCTTACTATTGATTGCTTATAAAATTGTATTGTAAAAAAATTATGAATTATAAATACAATGCTCAATTAGTAATGCCTTGTAATACTTGATTAAACCACGTTAAACTAGTATAAGACCAGTGCCTTTATCTTCCTTATAATATTATCAATTCAATTAAAGTGATCCTATGTATAACCCTATGAGACAATTTTAATAACTTGCCTTTGAAGCAAGAACATCACCTCAAAGGCTTCTATATGCATAATAATTTAGATATTTGTTGTTATAGCTAGTCTTATGGATTTTAACTTCTTTAAGAAAAACCAATAAGATAAAATGAAGTTTGACAACCAATACTTCAAAATAATGATCAAAGTGAAATAGATCCAAATTTTTATGTCATAAGATTGGACATTGAAGCATCTTAATTAAATAGATTATCATAGAGAACTGATCAGATTAAATGAAAAGATGAATATCAATAGGAATTAAGGAACAAATGAAATTATATTGAGATAAGAATGGTGAAACCCAACTGAATACAAAATTTTTATGGTTCATCTCCAGCCGTAAACCTCTAGTGGACAAACCAAAATGTATTGCATAATAACTTGTGTTTTAATCCTTCTTATTGTTCCCAAAATGATCCCCTATATATAAGCGAGGATTTAGTTTGGATGAAAAGGCATACCCTTTCATAAAAACTTGTCATATCTTAATTGAAAATTAATCAAACTGACATAATATATTGATTACATAAAATCTCCCCGAGACAAAATTCTAAATCATTTTGGATAATGAATAATCTCCAATAGCTTGCCACATCTCCTGATATTTTAAAAAAAATTCAGAAGGGACATATGTATGTGGATTGTGGATGATGTCTTTGATTGTGATCTCCAACAAGATGATCCATTTTGTCTGCAACATTTGCATCGTCTCGTCCCGCGAATCCACCCACAATATTTGCCGCTAACTGTAATGCCCACCCTAGTATCTTGATATTTTGCACAAACATGATTTCTATATTGAGCATTATGGACTCTATGTTTTTTTTATTTTTAGTTGATGAGACATTATGAGTATATGTTTGGATGATTAAAATATTTTATGGAAGATAGAAAATGATTTAAAAGTTTTTATCAGGACATGTTATTTCATATATTTGATTGTATTTCTTATAAAGATGATTCAATTCTTGATTTACATTATAGAGTAATGATTATTTTTGGAGGTAACCATACTAATCCAATTATGCCTTGATATTGATGCTATCTGATGTGTTTGTAGGATGAGGAGAGGCAGTTGTAGTCACTTGTATAGGAGATCCACACGATGTCGCACTCTCCCTCCTTGTTTGACACTGGTTGTATATTTATATATATGTATAGATGTTTCTCTTGACTTGGTGATGCAGGATGCAGGTACAAGGCATTGACTTCACCTGGCTACACAGGTCTGAGCATGCCTTAAAAAAATCCTCGAACGTTGTTGTGTGGAGATATTTCCAAAAGAACTCTCAAGGGAACCTTGTTGACTTAGGTTCCTGTTTAGGAAGTCACCTCAGTTGGGGGGGTTAAGTAGTTTTATGATTTTGTGATTTGGTGATTTATGCTTTAATGTATGTTTTCTATCTCATTATTTGTATTTATATATTAAGGAATGATGCTTCTCTATCTTTTGAAATATGAATTTGATGCTTTATTTGTGCAATATATATGTGTATGTATATATGGGTGCACACACACACACACACACACACACACATTTGTATAGAAAGGTGTTTTTTATATCTTTATGCTTGTAAAATTAATGATGTAATTGCAAAATAAAATATGATAAAGTAATAATAATTCAATAAGTAAAACTAAGCTTACCTAGGAGTTTTGAACCTGAGACCTCCTAGTCGTTAGGCTAGTTAGTTTCCATTGGGGTATGTGAATTCCTTGAGGATTATTTTCACCTTTGTTCTTTTATGGTCTTGGTGAGTTAAATAAGTAAACAAATATAAATAAAACCTTTAGTTATGCTTTCAGGAACTGTTTTTCATGTTTTTAAAACCAACTATATTAGTTGGAGCCGTTGCTTCCCATAAAGCAAATCCTCCTACTATATGGCTGGATTTTAATATTTGGAGTATGTCAGGAGTTGGGGTTTTATGGGGGAGAAGATTGGATAATCATATCTGAGAAGAAAATTTTAGAAGTATGAAATAGTTGGAGTTAGGATTTATCTGGTAGGAAGGAGGAGTTTTATCTTAGGAGAAACTTAGAAATACAACCCGGAAGGAGAGAAAACATCAAGAATTTGTTAGGAGGGGTTGGTTCATACAGAAAGTAGAGGTTGGTCAACTTTGGAAAGGTTTCTCCGCACGACCCTAGGTAGGATCTGTAACCATATAAAAATACTCCTTTCATGTTTTGGTATATGTGTGCGTGTGTGTTTAATAATGTTTGATATTCATTTCCTGAAAGTTTATGTGGTGAGATTTTTTTTGAAAGATAGGGAATAATGTATTGATTTATCCAAGAAGAATGATGTTATATAATGATATAATTTCCTTTTAATCTCTCTGTGAAGGTTATGTTTTCTTTGCGGATGTATAGGATATTTTATTTTTTGTATTTAGGTTTCAGGGAAGATTAGGGAGTTTAGGTATGTGTGTTTTTTTGGATGTTTCAGAAAGTTTTGAAAATGGTTATTTTTACCCTATGTTATGCAGATTTTGGAAATGTTTTGTTAATTGTTTTTTTTCTATTATTTTGGTCTGCATCTTCCAGTTTGATCTTGTTGTCTGTCTACTTCCTTTTTCCCATTTGAATTTTCAATATATTACATATGGTAGAACAATAAGTTGTTCTTAGTATGTATTGTATATGAAATCCTTGTTATCTTCCTCATATTTCTCACAGTTAAGGATTGGGACTCATCTTGAGGGTCTGAGTTAACATGAGGGTTTCTTTAACATATGAATCAGAGCATTTGAAATGTTTTCTTTGTTTTGGTATGTTTTTGGGGTAGGGAACTAGATACCCTAGGTGAGTGGCTCACCATAGGTGCTGGAAACCAAAGTGGTTGCTAGGGAATCCTATGGGCAAGTTTGTAAACAAGTGATAACATAAAAATTAAATTGGGAGTGGGGTTTCAAAAGATAATAAAAGATATATATTTAATGGCTAAATCCACATAGACTTATTGGAGTACCGGTACCATGGGTAACTGCCAGAGTGGATCCTGAAACTTTGAGAGGGGATTGGTGTTACATGGTTTCCAGGGATGATCCCAATGCATAGGCTGTGTGATGCCACTCACCTAGGTAGTATTCTAGAATCTAAACCTTTGGTGCACAGTCTGGTGGTGCTTTGTTATTTATGCCTTTTATCTTTTGGTATTTGATGACATGGTTCTTTTTCTTTAGATTTCCTTAGGCCTTGAGAGTACTTTGGTTCTATCTCCTAGCACAGGGGGTGGAACTTCACAAGTTTCACATGGTTGGGTGGAAAATCTCTTCGAGGTACTGTTCGTGGTTCGTGTCTTGGCTTGGATTCAGATTTATTCAGAGATGAAGATTTCCTTTAAAAGTTTCTTGTACTACTATCCATTGTAAACAAAGATGTAGAGATCTGTTGTAATCCCTTGGGAAATTTGATGTATTTGTATTGAATATTAAAGGAAAAGCAACGTAATTTGGGAAAGGTAGATTTAGGAACTGTTATCCAAAATATAATCATATAACAAAATAGGCACCAAAAGAGAAATTTGCATGTACATGTTACCCAGTTAACACTATCTTACAGGTTTCGATGATTTGCATTCACTTACTACATTTATTATCAGATTTTCATTTTATGTACTCTAAGTATTGATCAAATTATTACACCTTCAAATTCATCATTGATCATTACATTGTGCATTCATAAGAATGTAGTACAAATGTCCTTTGATTCATATTGCATGTTTCAATAAACATAGTACATTGCAAATGAAAGTAAAAAACTGAGGTATGGAATAGGGGTCCCATGCATTGCGTTGTGTTTGTATCTTGTCTCTGCTAGTAGTTCTGTCAGGTTTTCATCTGCATCTAGGTCACTCCCGAGTCTCCATCAGCATTCAGGTCCTTAGGGCAAATATCTCTAAAAGAGGAAAAAGGAACAATGGTTAGATCCTGATGGATCTAAGCAATGCAAAGAAAAAATTACATACATCAGCTATCTACTTCTATCTGCATATCAATCTGAAGTAATAAATGTAACAAGAAAACATAAATCAACACTCACTATAAGGTAGTGTTAAAGGGACGTGTTTCGAAACATGAAACCTTTCACTTCTAATGTCTATTGTAGTGTATGTTTTCAATTTTGAACAGGTCTGATATTTTGACTGTAAGGAACTTAATATTGTCATTGAAGTAATCTTTCTCATGTTTAGTTCAACTTGTTAGTTCATCAAATCACACAAATCAACCAGTATTCATGACCGAATGTATTCTTGCATTCACTCACAAACACTAATTGATGCATATCATGTGATGACCTAATAAATTGAATGTTACTGTGTGTGCAAATGAACATGCATGCATGACTGAATGCAGGAAACAAAAGAAAAGGAGTGGATGTCACGAGCCCGTGCTCTAACTTCACTTTTTTATGCAGAGGAATTATTATTATCTAAAAAGGGCTACTATTCACACACTGGAGGATCACAATTGAAGATACATGAAGAAATCAAAGAGACTACAATAAAAGACTTGAACAGAGTATTTGACAGAATTGAAAGATTCTAATCTGATTTCACTGTTATGCAAATGTTCCAAACTTTGAAAGATGCTGTTGCAGTAAGTACATTTTTACATTCATCTGACTATTATACATTGATTGAAGTGTACTTAGGAAGTCTAAGTTGAAATGTCACATACAGAGATTATGCAAAATGAAAGAATGATAACAGATTTTAAGCATAAAGCAGAGAATGTGAGAATCGCAAAAATGGGCAGAGGATTTCTTTATACAAAGTGTACATCTCAGATTGAGGTTTTTGAACAAAAGGTTGTACATTCATGTAAATCACTGTTACAATTAGGGTTTCAATTAAAAATCCATGGGAGTCACGAGCCCGTGCTCGAACCCCATGGGTTTTTTCTGATTTCAATGTTCCAAGATGTAAACAACATGATTCAAACTGTTATGTATATGATGCTCTAAAAATGCTCCAGAATATCTACTGATGTAACCTGTTTGTATTTTTTGTTTGTAAAGACAGCAAGATATCATCTCATGTTTATGCTTTCCATATTTTATGACATACAGCGGTAATGATGTTTTATTTTAAAACATTGAGACAGAGTAAATATCATATGCAGCTACAGTCGACATCAAACAGCGATGACCTCGACATCAAGCAGTAGCCAAAGATAATGATACATGCAGAGAAGTTCATTAAATGAAAAAACAAGAATGAAATTTTTTGTTATCATATCGGGTACCTCTCAGAAAGCATCAGTGCATCTACATTATATGTAGTATTACAAAGAAGTCAAACACACTGTTTTATTCAAAAAACCATAAGTGTATTTATGACATTTATATGTTTTCAAACAATTGTTTCGACATATTTTGCAAAAAGAAGACAACATATTGTTCAGACAGAAATAAGACAGAGGGTTATAAAATAGTAACTTTTCGAACATGCAGAGAAGTTCATTAAATGAATAGACAAAATGACAGAAAAATCAACTTATCTACAGATGCATGGTGTTTGTTTTCCTTCATAAACTCGAAGTGTAAATTCAACAACTAGCATGAAAGGTGTGAAGCTTATGACAGAAAGATTTCATAGAGCTCAAAGTTTTGTATACCCACTACATCTTTCAGTCATAAGCCCACATATTTAATGCTGATGAAAACCCACATGACAGTTGTTGTCAAGCAGAAAGATCAGTTAACAAGTGCAGTGGTGGTGGCTCCGTATTACACAGATAGTTGGGGATGAGTCTGAAGTTGTGGGAGAGGATATCCCTAGTTTTCAAAGAGTTCGTGGGTTTGACACCTCTACCACAGCTCCAAACCATTCCAAGGTGGCCGTGGTGTCATTTACAGAGGTAGTGGTGGCTCCAAAAAATAGAGCTTCAGATAGACTGCAGATTCAAAAAATAGTGGTGGAAATACATCAAATAAACTGCAAGTTCATTGTTCAGCGCCATATTTTATGGCACGATATCAGCAAAGTCTCAAAGAAAATGACAGATGCAAACTTACAGTCGGGGCTCGGGTTTGAGCAAATTTGAAAGCCGCGGTCTTCAATTGTGAAATGAAACTTCAGTTGCATTGACTAAAGTTTTCTTGCACTTCATTCAAAAAAATCCAAGTTTTCTTTGCAAATATGGCAGATTTCACAACAGATTGCATTTTTTCTACATGGCGGAAACACAGTGAAAGCATAAAACCCTAAGATGCAAATGAGGCTGACAGATGAAATACATTGTTTTTTACTAGCTTTTGAGTTCTGATTGTCAGAAGAGTAAATACGATGTCAGTGACATAGCATCGACATCTCTCCAGAGTTGCCACATTGGTACTTTAAGTGCCTTGATAACTGCAGATCACCTCTTCAATGAAAGCAGTCATGTCGACACAGCGCATCATAAACTGCAGTTACTTCCTCATGCTCGGCTATGGTGTTTATAACTATGGTCAAATCAAATTCCGATAGTTAAAAATAAACTTTGCAAAATGGAAAATCAGGTTTTAAAAACCTTTTCCCTCACATTCAAATTCGATGTGTTCGATCTAAAGGTGATTAGGATCATTGAAGTGTGGGGTTACTAAACTTAAGTGATTTAAGATGGTTTTTTAAAACCTTATGTTTTGGAGGGAAAGATTTTTGAATAAGCCATGTTGGCTATTTAGGGAGTTTGGTTTTTCATTGTTAGGAGAGTCAATTGGAGGAGAGGATTAGTTTCTAGTGAATTTTCGAGTTCCTATTACTAAAACTCATTTTTCTTTGTATTCCTTTGTAGCTACATATGTATGATTCCATGGTTATACAAGTGAATTTTATCATTCCTTGACATGATTCTGGGATTTATGAATGTAGTTTGCACACAGACTTTTGGAGGAGAATACAATTG
>MU228124.1:2082653-2110444 GCA_018584345.1 Thuja plicata | reverse complement strand
ACAGTGTGTTTGTAACCTTTAACAGGGTTGGCTCCTAACAGGGCTCACTTCAGAAGAGTGAAAATTTGGGGTACCGGTCCCAGTGGTTTTTCCCTTAACAGGGTTTCCATGTTAAAATCCTTGTGTTGTATGTCTGTGGTTTATTAATTTTTTTTTTTTTACATTTCACATATGCATTTATGGATTGACTGGTATACTCTGCATATTTATTGAGTATCGGTAAATAAGTTTTACTGCTTATCGGTTATCAAGGAGAAGAAGGACGGACAAGGTAAACTGAAAGACAACTATTTATTTCAAGTAAATCAAAGGCATACATCTTGTAGGGACTTAATAATTTGAGGTGTATTAATTGGTGGATTGAAGTTTAAAAGGATAAATTTTTGAGGCCACTGATTCACCCCCCCTCTCAGTTATTACTAACAAATGCTAGCAAACTCAGATCTACATATCCATATTTATTTTTAGGCTTTTAGGTGCAAGCCTAATCCTAGGGGGTGATGATGTAATGCCCACCCTAGTATCATGATATTTTACATAGACATGACTTCTATATTGAGCATTATGGACTCTATGTTTTGTTTATTTTTAGTTGATGAGACATTATGAGTATATGTTTGGATAATTAAAATATTTTATGGAATATAGAAAATCATTTAAAATTTTTTATCAGGACATGTTATTTCATATATTTGATTGTATTTCTTATAAAGATGATTCAATTCTTAATTTACATTGTGGAGTAATGATTATTTTGGAGCTAACCATACTAATCCAATTATGCCTTGATATTGATGCTATTTGATGTGTTTGTAGAATGAGGAGAGGCAGTCGTAGTCACTTGTATAGGAGATCCACACGATGTCTCACTCTCCCTCCTTGATTGACATATGTTGTATATTTATATATCTGTATAGATGTTTCTCTTGATTAGGTGATGCAGGATTTAGGTACCAGGCATTGACTTCACCTGGCTACATAGGTCTAAGTGTGCCTTAAAAAAATCCTCGAATGTTGTTGTGTGGAGATATTTCCAAAAGCAGTCTCAAGGGAACCTTGTTGACTTAGGTTCCTATTTAGGAAGTCACCTCAGTTGGGGGGGTTAAGTAGTTTTATGATTTTGTGATTTTGTGATTTATGCTTTAATGTATGTTTTATTTGTCTCATGGTTTGTATTTATATATTAAGGAATGATGCTTCTCTATCTTTTGAAATATGAATTTGATACTTTATTTGTGCAATATATACACGTATGTATATATGGGTGCGTGCGCGCGCGCGCGCGCACACACACACACACACACACACACACACACACACACACATTTGTATAGAAAGGTGTTTTTTATATCTTTATGCTTGTAAAATTAATGATGTAATTGAAAAATAAAATATGATAGAGTAATAATAATTCAATAAGTAAAACTAAGCTTACCTAGGATTTTTGAACCTGAGACCTCCTAGTAGTTAGGCTAGTTAGTTTCCATTGGGCTATGTGAATTCCTTGAGGATTATTTTCACCTTTGTTCTTTTATGGTCTTGGTGAGTTAAATAAGTAAATAAATATAAATAAAACCTTTAGTTATGCTTTTAGGAATTGTTTTAATGTTTTTAAAACCAACTATATTAGTTGGAGCTGCTGCTTCCTGTAAAGAAACTCCTCCAACTGTAGTTGGTTGGATTTTAATATTTGGAGTATGTGAGGAGTTGGGGTTTTATGGGGGAGAATATTGGATAATCATTTTTAAGAAGAAAATTTCAGAAGTATGAAATAGTTGGAGTTAGGATTTATCTGGTAGGAAGGAGGAGTTTTATCTCAGGAGAAACTTAGAAATACAACCCGGAAGGAGAGCAGACATCAGAATTTGGAAGGAGGGGCTGGTTCATACAGGAAGCAGAGGTTGCTCAACTTTGGAAAGGTTTCTCTGCAGGACCCTAGGTAGGATATGTAAGCATAGAAAAATACTCCTTTTGTGTTTTGGTATATATATGTGTGTGTGTGTGTGTGTGTGTGTGTTTAATAATGTTTGATATTCATTTCCTGAAAGTTTATGTGGTGAGAATTTTTCTGAAATATGGGGAATAATGTATTGATTTATTTAGGAAGAATGATGTTATATAATGATATAATTTCCTTTTAATCTCTTTGGGAAGGTTATGTTTTCTTTGCAGATGTATATGATGCTTTATTTTGTGTATTTAGATTTCAAGGAAGATTAGGGAGTTTAGGTATTTCTTTTTTTTTGGATGTTTCAAGAAGTTCTGCAAATGGTTATTTTTACTCTATGTTATGCAGATTTTGGAAATGTTTTGTCAATTGTTTTTGTTCTGTTATTTTGGTCTGCATCTTCCAGTTTGATCTTGTTGTCTATCTACTTCCTTTTTCCCATTTGAATGTTCAATATATTGCATATGGTAGAACAACAAGTTGTTCTTAGTATGTATTGTATATGAAATCCTTGTTATCTTCCTCATATTGCTCATGGTTAAGGACTAGGACTCATCTTGAGGGTCTAAGTAAACAACAGGGTTTCTTTAACATATGAATCAGAGCATTTGATATGTTTTCTTTGTTTTGGTATGTTTTTGGGGTAGGGAACTAGATACCCTAGGTGAGTGGCTCACCATAGATGCTGGAACCCAAAGTGTATGCTAGGGAATCCTATGGGAAATTTTTTAAACGAGTGATAACATAAAAATTAAATTGGGAGGGGGGTTTCAAAAGATAATAAAAGATATATGTTTAATGGATAAATCCACATTGACCTGTTGGAGTACTAGTACCATGGGTAACTACCAGGGTGGATCTTGAAACTTTGAGAGGGGACCGATGTTACATGGTTTTCAGGGAGGATCCCAATGCATAGGCTGTGTGATGATACTCACCTAGGCAGTATTCTAGAACCTAAACCTTTGGTGCACAGTATGGTGGTGCTTTGTTGTTTATGCCTTTTATCTTTTCGTATTTGATTACATGGTTCTTTTTCTTTAGATTTCCTTAGGCCTTGAGAGTACTTTGGTTCTATCTCCTAGCACAGGGGGTAGAACTTCACAAGTTTCACATGGTTGGGTGGAAAATCTCTTCGAGGTACTATTTGTGGTTCGTGTCATAGATTGGATTCAGATTTATTCAGTGATGAAGATTTCCTTTAAAAGTTTCTTGTACTACTATCCATTGTAAACAAAGATGTAGAGATCTGTTGTAATCCCTTGGGAAATTTGATGTATTTGTATTGAATATTGAAGGAAACACAATATAATTTGGGAAGGGTAGATTTAGGAACATCAAAGGGAATGTTTATTTGGAAATTAGAAAGTTGTAATAAAGAAATGTGATTACGTATTTTATATCCTATCTCTCTTGAAATGAAAACTGGAAGTAAGAGTTATTTATGTTTCGGTAATAGAAATGAATTATGTGTAGGCAAGGTTAATTGGAAATGGAATTAAAGAAAAGGGTAAATTATGTTTAGAAGTACAATGTATTTATTTATGTCTCCTTTCAAAAAAAAATCTAAATACAATGCAAATTAGGAAAGGAAATGAATTCATTAAGGTAATTTATAGAATCAGTATTTTTTTATATTCATGGAAATCATTTAAGGGGAACCTTTAAGGACATGTTCATTTTTATAATTTCTAAAATAGTCTTAGTAATGTAAAAAAATAAAAAAATGTAGTTTTAATCTTTGTAATTTAGACCTGATCCTTATGGGTTCCCTGGCGGGGACATTACACTAACTAGATTCTGCATAGAAAAAATTAAGTTAATCATATATTAATAAATAATAAAAACTTACTTATCATCTGAGGATAATTTTAAGCCTCCTCAATAAATCATCTGCCACATGGAAAGTCCTTGATTGCCTATAGATTCCACTTGTCAGAATATTAGAGATCATATTTCTTCCCTTCTCTGTCCAATATACTTCCTCTATCATTAACCCTTGGTCGGCATAGATAATACTGATAACTTCATCAGGGATTGGACAACTTGCTGAAAGGATATACCAATTGTACACATGGATTTCCTTTCGATTAAATTATGCACCGTATTGTTCTAGGTTGAGTTACCCAACATAGCATTTTGTCTGATGAATGAAGTAAAGCGAGCCCCACCATACTTGAAACAACTTTGTCTATTGCCTCCTTCCGATTAATCACAAACCTTCATTAAGACATTGCATAAATTATTCGAAGTGTCATTTTATTCTATAAGTGGGTCCCTCATATTCTAACTCCATTCATCTCAATCTATCTTATTTCTCCTGTGACATTTGTCTTTAAGTATATTATTATGACGTCACCCGTTATTGGGTAAATTTTGGTGCAGAGCACCTCCCATTTTGGCTTAAAGATAGGTTAGATGTTGTTTAGGGTTGTTTAGGGGTATTTGGTATTTTTTTTAATAATATCCATGAGTGTTGGATCCAAGTTGAATCATGTTTGTTTGTAAGAGCAAAAGTTGCTCATTTTGTTCACAATGTGGTCACATGGTCTAAAAAGTGTAAAAGTTGCTATTTTTGGGAAACTAAGGGTTTTTAATCTTCTCTAGGGTCCTAAGTGTCCTAACTAGGGTCCTAGGATGGGTCAACATGCATCGAGTTGACCAATTTGGTCAAAGAGAAAGAAATGCTCAAAAGTTGCTCAAGCAACTTTTGCAACTTTTTGCAAAAAGTTGCAAATGGGAGTTTGGACGGTTGTAACCACCCATGATTGGGTATTTGAGCATGGATTGGTGATTTTTGAAAGTTTAATGGAGTTTTTCTTATAGACCACACATGAGACTAATTTTTACGGATGGTTTACTGAGATTTCTTGCATTTTACAGTGTTTCTACATCTTTTGTACAACTGTGTACGGATTGAATTGAGAATTATGACTCAATGGGAGTGTAGAGATTTGTGTTAGATTTATTTTTCATCTATTATTTTTATTTAAAGTTAAGGTTTTGAAAAGTTATCTTTTGTTTTAGGTCACTATTTCTGCAATTCCCATTTGCAGAGTTGCAGGAACAAAAATGACTCTAACCTAAGCATCCACAGTGGAAAATGTATGAAACCTTGTGGAATGATAGGTTAGGGTCTGTATATAGTGTTTTTGTTTTCATTTTTGTTCTTGAAATGAAACTCCTAGGCTTGGAGTGATGCCCTAGGGCTGACTACTTGGAGTAGGTGAGCTTGGACAGGGTAAAGATCAAATTGAAACAAAGCACCCATGATCTTGGATGGATGACCTAATGGCATGTATGGAAGACCTAATGTGTCTCCTTGAAGGATATAAAGGTTTTAGAATGTGGAGTGAACTTTGAAGACAATATGCATTGACTGGTCCAGAGGCCTAAAAGTTAGGCTGAAAACTAGGGCCTGGAAGTAATTAGGGTTGTGGGTGCCTTGTGAAACTATAACTTTGGATTCTTGAAGGTCTAGTGGATATATTTTAGATTCATAAAGTATTCTTTGGGGTTGTTCAGAATAATTAGGAGCATTTGGCTCAAAATAGTAAAAATAGACCTAATTGAATTAAGCCTAAGTAGGCCTACTAGTGCATAGTGATAACAATTGGATTGTTGGAGTATCAAGAAGTGTTGTAAATGTTTCCAATGGAATTTTAATGAGTCAAGAACATAGGAAAGAGTCTATGGAGAGTATGGGGAAGATCCTAAGAAATGGTTTAGGGTTCTAGAGGAATATCTTGTTAAGAATCAAGAAGATTGATGGACTAGTTGGACTAGTTAGAATTGTGTGAGTTTTGGTTGCTTCATCAACTCAACTTACCTAGGAGGCAAGTTTATTGGGAGGGTCTAGGAGATCCATATTAGTGAAGAACACATAGATGATAAGACCATTGGATGGTTTGGGGAGTGATTAACAACTTGGGGTGAATAAAACACTAGAACTCTAGACCCTCTGCATCAAAGTGGTATCAGAGCCAAAATTTATTTAAGTTTAGTGTATGTCTGAAGGGGAGGAGAGCCATGAGGTTGATAGAATGCCACCCAAGGCAATGAGAAAAGATTCCATAGTGGAATTGGTCCAAAATATATTGGCAAAGGCCAAGCTGACAGAGACAAAGGGTAAGAGGAAAGTCACTGAATGGGGAGATGAAAGTGATGAAGAGGATGAAATCCAGAGAGGAGAGACAACTAGAAAAGGAAAAGAAGTGGATATGGATAAAGATTAGAAGGTGTTCTTGGATTCCTTTAAGTCCATCAACAAAGATATTATTGAACACATACCTTACTATTGTGGCAGTTTGAATGGTGAAGAGTTATTGGATTGGCTAGAGGCCATAGACAACCAGTTTGACTACAAGGAAGTGTTAGAGGATAAGAGAGTCAGTTATGCAAAGCCTAGACTCAAAGGATCTGCATTGGTGTGGTGGAACATGATGCAGGTTGATAGAGTAACCTCTGGTAAGAAGAAGATAGTTTCTTGAGATAGAATGAAGATCAGGTTGAGGGAACAATTCTTTCCCACTGATTATGAGATTCAAATGTATCAGAAGTTTTAGAACTTGAGACAAAAAGAGTTGTTAGTAAGTGGTTACACTGAGGAGTTTCACAAATTGAGCCTAAGGGAAAGAAGAAAATAAGAAGAGGTAGAAAAGGAAGCAAGGTACCTCAATGGATTGAGACAAGGAATCCAAGATGAAATCAGTATGATTGCTCCTGACAGTACGTACAAATGTTTTTAGTTAGCCTTGAGAGCAGAGGAGAAGGCTAGAAGGAGGAATAATTTCCAACAAAGAGGTAGGGGTAATAGTAATAGAGGATTTAAAGGAAGGGGTAAATTTGGTAGAGGACAAAGCTAAAGTAAACTATAAGAGACTCAGTCTACAGATAATAGTGGAAGTAACCAGTATAGAGGGTCATTTCAAAGAGGAGGATACAGAGGAAGAGGGCCTCCAAGGGGTAGATTCGAGTCACAAGGAAGGACTAATTTTGTCTTCACTGGAAGATGTTACAATTGTAATTAAGTGGGCCATATAATGGGCAGGTGTCCTGACAAAACTTCCACATCATCTATGGGAGAAAGAAGGAATCAATTAGTGCAAGAAGATGACACACAAAGTGTCACTTCTCCCATCTCCAAGGTAGGGTCAATATTGGATGGAGAAAAACTTATGTTGAGAAGGAATTTGTTGAAAGTTCCTAGTACTATAGAGCCACCTCAAAGAAAGAACTTGTTTAAAACTACTTGTAGGTTACATGGGAAGATCTGTAAGGTGATAGTGGACTCCGGTTCCACAGAGAACATAGGGTCAACAAAGATGGTGGACAAACTAAAACTTAGAAGGATACCCCACACTACCCCCTACAAAGTGTCATGGCTAAACAAAGGACAAAAAATAATGGTGGATGAACAAACCATGGTGGAATTTGAAATAGGAGAGTATAAGGACAAGGTGCTATGTGACATCCTTCCCATGGATGCATGCCATCTCATTCTAGGACATCCATGGAAATATGATGTGAAGGCCATTCATGATGGTGAAAAGAATAACTATGTGATTACCAAACAAGGAAAGAAGTTTCAAATAGATCCCTTACAAGAACCTAATGAGGAGAAGCATGTGGGAACCAATGTGATGCTTTTGAGTGGAAAGGAGTTCCTAAAGGTTATGAAGAAGGAAAGAGGGGTCTATTGTGCAATGATAGTAAAACCGAAGGAAGAGACTAAGGAGAAAGTCAGTATGCCACAAGAAGTACAAGCACTATTGGAAAAGTATCATGAGATAGTGGATAATGGATTGCCTAATGAATTGATACCCATGAGGGATGTGAGCCACCAGATAAATCTCATAACTGGAGCTAATCTACCTAACAAGAAAAAACATAAAATGACACCAAGTTAGAATGTAGAGATTGCAAAACAGATTCAAGATTTGTTGGAGAAAGGGCTAATAAGGAAGAGTTTGAGTCCTTGTGTTGTGCCAACTGTCCTTACACCTAAGAAGGATGAAAAATGGAGGATGTGTACTAACTCTAGGGATATCAACAAGATTACCATCAGATACAGATTTACCATGCCCCAGATTAACAATTTATTGGACAATTTAGGAGGTTCTTGTTACTTCTGCAAGGTGGATTTGAAGTCAAGATATCATCAAATCAAGGTTAGGACTGGTGATGAGTGGAAGATAGCCTTCAAGTCAAATGAAGGGCTATATGAGTGGCTTGTAATTCCCTTTGGCCTAACAAATGCACCTAGCACATTCATGAGGCTCATGAATGAAGTGCTAGCAAACTTTATAGGTAAATTTGTAATTGTTTACCTTGATGACATTTTGATCTTTAGAAGGTCCAAGGAGGAGCACATGAAGCATTTGGAAATGGTATTCAGGAGGCTACACAAAGAGAAACTGATGACCAATCAGGAAAAATGTGAGTTCTTGAAAACTGAATTAGTATATCTTGGTTTTGTTGTTGCTAATGGATTTATGAAGATGGATCTTGATAAAGTCAAGTCTATTTTGGAATGGCCAACACCTAGATCCATAGGAGATGTTAGAAGTTTTCATGGATTGGCCTCCTACTATAGGAAGTTTGTGAGAAACTTTAGCCATGTATGTGCATCTATCTTAAACACTATAAAGGGAGGAGTCGAATGTCAGTTCAAATGGATAGCAGTAGTAGATCAAGGTTTTGAAATGTTGAAGAGAAGGATAGCAGAACTACCTACTCTTATGTTCCCTAACTTCAATAAGTTATTTGTGGTGGAGTGTGATGCTAGTAAGCTAGCCATTGGGGTAGTGTTAAGTCAAGAGGGACACCCTGTGGCATTCTTCTCTGAGAAGTTTAATGAGGCCAAACAAAAGTACTCTATCTATGATTTGGAGTTGTATGCAATGGTGCAAGCACTCAAAAAGAGGAGACATTATCTCCTACTAAGGGAATTTGTGGTTTACACAGATAACCATGCCCTTATTTTCTTGAATGGGAAAGATAAATTGAACCAAAGACACCTTAAATGGGTAGAATCTTTGCAAGCCTATAAATTTGTCTTCAAACACAAAAAAGGTGTTAGAAAAAAATTTGTAGATGATCTGAGTAGAAGGGTGTTTACTATTGAGGAGATACAATTGCAGAGTGTAAGGATGAGTGATCTTAAAGATCTCTACAAAGAAGACAAAGATTTGAAGGAAGCTTATGAAGCATGTGAGAAGTTCCAACAGGGATTCAAATTGGAGTTTACTGATTATATGTTGCAGGAGGGACTATTGTTCAAAGGAAACCTAATGTGTATACCTCAAAGCTCAATGAGGGAGAAAATAGTCAAGGAGAAACACCAAGGAAGCTTGGGAGGCCACTTTGGAGTAGACAAGACACTTGAGCAAGTGAATAGGCATTAATATTGACCTAGGTTACAGTCATATGTCAGGAAGTTTGTGGAGCAATGTTAGATACGTCAGAGGGCCAAAGGACAAAGTAGCAACACTGGATTGTATCAACCCCTATCCATACCTTAGAGACCTTGGGAGTGCTTGAGTATGGACTTTGTTTTGGGATTACCTAAGACACCAAGGGGTCATGACAGTGTGTTTGTAGTGGTGGAAATGTTTAGGAAGATGGCACACTTCATTCCTTGCATACAAACCAATGATGCTTCACATATTACAGGTCGATTCTTTAGAGACATAATGAGAATCCATGGATTGCCACTAAACATAGTAAGTGATATGGACAATAATTTTGTGGGTTAATTTTGGAGGACTCTTTGGAAGATTTTAGGGACAAATTTGTATTTCTCCTCAGCCTATCACCCTTAGTGAGATGGGAAAACTAAGGTAGTCAATAGGTCTTTAGGTAACCTATTGAGATGCTTGACTAAGCATCATGGATAGTCATGGGATCATATTATTGGATAGACATAATATGCCTATAATGACTCCATTAATAGGAACACTAGTAAAATCCCATTTGAGATAGTTTATGGGGCTAATCATAGATGGATCTTGGAGTTGAGGGATCTCAGTCTACATGAAAAAAAGAGTGTACAAGGTGAATTCCTTGCAGAGAAGATGAAAGAGCTACATGATCAAGTGAAAAGACTTTACAACAAAAGTTGACAAGTATAAGACCAAGGAAGATAAGACATGGAGGGATTTGAAATTCAAGGTGGGAGATATTGTCCTTTCTTATCTTAGGAAGGAAAGATTACGTAAGGGTAAGCCAACTAGGCTACTGATGAAGAAGATAGGACCATTGAAGATATTGCATGAGTATGGGACGAATGCATATGAGGTGGAGTTGACTCCTGATTTGGAAATCCCAACCATTTTAAATGTGTGTGATTTGTATCCCTATAAGGGACTACCCTCAGATACTGGTCAATACACTCTTTCAGATTTGGGGGAAGAATATTGGGTCAGAGATTTGCCTACCCCTCACCCTCTGTAGTTGGACAGTATACTGGACTCCAAGGTGATTAAGAAGACCAAGAAAAGTACATAAAAAGAGTATCTTTTGAAGTGGCAAGGAATACCTAATTATGAGGCCATGTGGTTGACTGAAGCATATATTATGAAGAATGGAAACACCATTGAAGACCTCCTAACTCAAGGGACTTGAGTTTTTGTCTCAGGGGAGTATGGTGCAGAGCACCTCCCATTTTGGCTTAAAGATATGTTAGATGTTTTTTAGGGGTATTTGGTGTGTTTTTTAATAAGATCCATGATTATTGGATCCAAGTTGAATCATCTTTGTTTGTAAGAGCAAAAGTTGCTCATTTTGTTCACAATGTGGTCACATGGTCTAAAAAGTGTAAAAGTTGCTATTTTTGGGCAACTAAGGGTTTTTATCTTCTCTAGGGTCCGAAGTGTCCTAACTAGGGTCCAAGGATGGGTCAACATGCATTAAGTTGACCAATTTGGTCAAAGAGCAAGAATTGCTCAAACGTTGCTCAAGCAACTTTTGCAACTTTTTGTAAAAAGTTGCAAATGGGAGTTTGGATGGTCTTAACCACCCATGATTGGGTATTTGAGCATGGATTGATAATTTTTAAAGGTTAATGGAGTTTTTATTACAAACCACATGTGAGACTAATCTGTACGGATGGTTTACTGAGATTTCTTGCATTTTACAGTGTTTCTACATCTTTTGTACAACTCTGTACGGATTGAATTGAGAATTATGACTCCATGGGAGTGTAGATATTTGTGTTAGCTTTATTTTTCATCTATTATTTTTATTTAAAGTTAAGGTTTTGAAAACTTATCTTTTGTTTTAGGTCACTGTTTCTACAATTCCCATTTGCAGAGTTGCAGGAACAAAAATGACTCTAACCTAAGCATCCATGGTGGAAAATGTATGAAACCTTGTGGAATGATAGGTTAGGGTCTGTATATAGTGTTTGTGTTTTCATTTTTGTTCCTGCAATGAAAATCCTAGGCTTGGAGTGATGCCCTAGGGCTGACTACTTGGAGTAGGTGAGCCTGGATAGGGTAAAGATCGAATTGAAATAGAGCACCCATGATCTTGGATGGACAAACTAGTGACATGTATGGAAGACCTAAGGTGTCTCCTTAAAGGATCTAAAGGTTTGAGAATGTGGAGTGAACTTTGAATACAAGACTAAAGACAATTTGCATTGACTGGTCCAGAGGCCTAAAAGTTAGGCTGAAAACTAGGGCCTGGAAGTAATTAGGGTTGTGGGTACCTTGAGAAACTATAAATTTGGATTCTTGAAGGGATAGTGGATATATTTTATATTCCTAAAGTATTCTATGGGATTTTTTGGAATAATTAGGATCAGTTGGCTCAAAACAATGAAAATAGACCTAATTGAATTAGGCCTACTAGTGCATAGTGATAACAATTGGATTGTTGGAGTATCAAGAAGTGTTGGAAATGTTTCCAATGGACTTTTAATGAGTCAAGAACATAGTCAAGAGTCTATGGAGAGTATGGGGAAGATCCTAAGAAAGGTTTTGGGGTTCTAGAGGAAGATCTAGTGAAGAATCAAGAAGACTAATGGACTAGTTGGACTAGTTGGAATTTTGTGAGTTTTGGTTGCTTCATCAAATCAACTATACCTAGGAGGAAAGTTGATTGGGAGGTTCTAGGAGATCCATATTGGTGAAGAACACATAGATTATAAGACCATTGGATGGTTTGGGGAGTGATTAACAACTTGGGGTGAAGAAAACACTAGAACTCTAGACCCTCTGCATCAACTTTCTCCTTCGTAAGCCGCTTAATCAACTTGTTCAATGGTGCATGTTACTCGATGTGACATCATCACTCAAGTGTATTGAATAAATATTGTATTATTTCTCTCTGGCTGGGTTATTTGACATAGATTGTATTTGATATCACGACCAGTGGGCCCCATTTGTTGACTTCTTTCTTTCAAGTATCTTCTTCCATCAGAAGTTCCAACCGGGCTCTATCTCGATGCCATGTGTCACATAATGACTAACTCACAAATTGAATGCTTTATTTCTTACGTAACCCGTGAACTAGCGACTAATCACCGTTTCCAACTCGCTAAGTAAAAATTTTTGAGCTTTAAACCTTCACGAGCTGGCGACCAAATCCTTCAAATTGTCCATCACCAACTCTCAGCTTATAACACTAATTTCCATCCATACTTGTGACCTAGTGACTAAACAAAAAAATTAACCACTCACAAGTATTTTATTCTATCTTCATTAAACAACGCAAGCTCGTGACAACCATTGATCATTCACATCCTGGATAGGTGGAAACCACTCACTAATTCTCCAACTGACACACTGTTTCAAGCTTTGGAAAATTGAGCACATGTGGTAGGATCTTGCTAATTATCTAATTAAAATCACTTAACTGCTCATTAATTTGCAAGCTAGAAACTAACCGTTGTCCCTAGTTCTCCATGTACTTTCTTAACTATCATTTTAACCAATGAGCTCACGACTAGTTGTTGTCACTAGCTCTCCACATCTTTCCTTAACCACCATCCAAACTCGCAACCTAGCGACTGCTATTGTCTCTAGTTCACTACACTTTCTATTAATTGTCATCAATTTCTGTGACCCAATGATTAACCTTTGTCGCAAGCTCTCAGTTTGATCTTCTAACTATTGCTTTAACCTGCAAGCTGGCGACTAACTGCTATCTCCAGATTGCGACTTCACTGCTAACCGCTTCCTTCAACATGCGAGATCGTGAATGAATGCCATGTGACATCTTTTGGTTTGTCCAGTTTCCTTTGTCCAACAATCTGACCTATGTGGGCCCATAAAATTCCCTCTATGTCATTCACCAATTTGAGCACCTGACTTGCCAAAATCCTGCTGCCTTTGGCAACTTAACCTTTTCTTGTTTACATATAAAAACACCCAACTATTCGTCAACATAGGAAATGTGGGATAAGTACACTATAATAGTTCTGCCATAGTACTATGACCTTCATAGAGTATTCATTCTCTCAAAGTCATAATGACTCATGTGACTCGTGCATTTTCCCTTCTTAATGACATCACCTGATCAATCATGCATACATGAAAAACCCGCAGTAAATATTCTTATGATGAAATGTGTGGGAAATATTAAGGATAATACATAATTATTGTAATAAAATAATCTTAAGGGAACATAAATTAAATTGAAAATTTATGTTCTAACAGTGGCTCTTTCTGGGGACGTATGTTCCTATGTGGACATAGAAAGATCTGAGTTATCTTTGGAGAAGCAGACCATTAGATTATCACTAAACAAATAGAAAACCAAAGAACAAAAACAAGGAAAATTCTATTCTAAAGGTTAGAAATAATCCCTCTTGTATATCCTTGTCTGAATTCAATTGGTGGCCTCAGGCCCCCCAAAAGCTGAACACTAGATTTTCCTCTGTCAAAAATCTTGTATTGATTGTATCTTGATTAAATAACCCAATCTTAAAAATATTTAGTGGTCCTTCTTATGGAAGCTCTTAGTGATCTAGCACTTGGGATGCGTCTGATTACCCTCTTGGCCATTAGTCATTGGTCAATCCTACACAGAAATTGAGAAAAAAATCAGATTTTAACCAAAAAATAGTGAATTTGAATCAGATAAGCAATAATTCTGTGGATTGCGGTAATGTTCTGTCTATTGCGGAAAATTTATATAAGATGTGGCTAAATTATTCCAATTATGGTAAAGTACTTTCTATTGCAGCAGGATGCTAGCGATTGCAGCATAGATCGGTCAATTATGATAAACTTTGATCAATTGTGGCAAAATGGTATCAATTGTGACATAAATTAGTCTGTTGTGGCACAGTGCAAGAAAATAGAGAACTAAATAACATCAGAAAAAAATTGTGAAACCCTTTAAAATTGATTGCGGCATCAAACCAATCGATTGTGATAGATTTTTGTTAATTGCGGTAAAATACCAACGATTGCCAAATTAAAAGGATATAAAAAAATTATAAAAAAGGAAATTCTACAGTCATACAACCGAGGCCAAAAAGTCTTGTTTGTCATCTGCAAGTAATATTTGGGCTATTTGATTCACGTCAGGTTCACCAAAATTTGTAGGCTCAATCCATAAGGTGTTTCATCGCCCAATTAGTAGACACGTGTCACCCATTCCAACATCTAGTACACAAAGATGTGACATTCATATGGAAAGAACAATGCGAGTAAGCATTCCAAATATTCAAGGATTATCTATTTATGTCTCCCATATTGGTGCCACCTGTTCAAGGTAGGCCATTACTTTTTTACATCTCAGAAATTGAGTCACCATTAGGAGTGCTCTAATTGGCACAATATGATGACCAAGGCAAGGAAAGAGTTGTCTACTACCTCAGTAGAACTTTGGTAGGCTATGAGCTCAACTACTCACCAATTGAAAAATCATGCCTCGTAGTAGTCTTTTCTTCCCAGAAGCCGTGACATTACATGTTGAGCCATGAAATCATGTTGATAGCACACATTGATCCCCTAAAGTATTTCCTAAGCAAAGAAACACTGAAAGGATGACTCACTAAATGGGTGATGATCTTAAGAGAATTTAACTTAGAGTATGTGGACAAAAAATCTATCAAAGGGCAAGTAATTGTGGACCAACTAAAAGAGGCACCATACAAGATCATCAGCTTATAGTGTCTGACTTTCCAGATGAGTCCATCGTTACAGTACAACCAGTAGTAGAGCTTTGGCAACTATACTTTGATGGATCATGCACAAACCATGATGTAGGAATAGGGTTATTACCCCAAATAATGATGCTATCCCTAAATATTTCCAACTCAACTTTCCATGCACAAACAATATAGCCGAGTATGAAGCTCTAGTCATCAAAGTAAAGACAACTATACAATGGAGAATCAAGAACCTAAAATGGTGATTCATAATTGGTCATCAACCAAGTAAACAATGACTACATGAAAAAAGATGAGAAGATGATCCGATATAGAGAGTAGATGGACAGAATGCACGCTACATTCCATTTCATTATATTCGAGCAAATACCAAGTGTTCAAAACAAAGCAGCAGATGCAATGGCTACTATAGCATCCTTTATTGACATGCCAAGAAAAGATACCAGATTCTAGTTTCTAGTAGAGTAATTCATGATACTAGCACATCAAGAACCAATAACAGTATCAACATGCATCCTTGTTGGTCCTAAAACCCCATGGTACCATGACATGTACAATTACCTCCAAAATAATGTGCTACCACCTGACTTGTCTAGGAACCAAAAGAAGTCCCTCATTCGCCAAGCCTCTAGGTACACCCTTCTCGCTACTACTCTATATAGAAGTCTATATGGAATTATTTTACAATGTCTCACTTCCATGGAATCCCAAAGAACCTTGTATGAGGTACATGATGGAATTTGTGGAGCCCACACAGGTGGCAATAGCTTAGCAAAGAAGATCATCTAAATGGGATACTACTAGCCCATAATAGATCCAGATGCCAACAAGTATGTGCAAAGGTGTAGATGATTTCAGATTCATGGAGATCTCATCCATGCACCAGCCCAAGAACTCAATCCCATCACTTTACCATGATCATTTTCTAAGTGGGGATTTGACCTAGTGGGTAAGATTACACCAACCTCATCTAATGGACACAAATACATCATTATAGAAACAAATTAATTTACTAAATGGGTGGAAGCCATTCCTCTCACCTACATCACTGGTAAACAGATCTCCATGTTCATTCTAAAAAACATCATCTGTCGCTATGGAGTTCCTCAAACCATACTAACAGATTGTGGTACACCTTTCCAAAATCAAGCTTTTGAAGATATTTGTGACTAGTTCCACATCAAACAAGGTTTCTCTTTTTTCTACTATCCCCAAGGGAATGGTCAAGATGAAGCAACAAACAAAACCATACTGAAGATCTTAAAGAAAACAATCAATAAATCATCGCGAGACTGACATTTATAGCACAGTCCCACGCTATGGGCATACAAAACTAGTGTGAGAACTCCCACATGATGCACTTATTTCTCACTAGTCTATGGATTAGAGGTGGTCCTACCCCTCGAAGTTGAAATCCCATCCCTAAGACTCTCATTGAAAAACATCATTTCAGATGAAGACTATAGAGTAGCAAGACTCAGTGAACTAGAATTGATGGATCAAAGAAGACAAAATGCACTCAACCACTTACAAGGCTATCACAATTGCCTTAGAAGGAACTATCATAAGAAGGTGAGGCCACGAACCTTTGAGGTAGGATACCTCATACTTATGGAGAATCAAAAGAACCAAGTAGAAAGGGTGAAACCAGGAAAGTTCAAGCCTAACTGGCTAGGACGTTATGTCATTATCACATCCTTCAATAGTGGAGCATACCAACTAGAAACACCAGAAGGAGATCAACTCCCAGGTTACATCAACAACATGCACCTCAAGAGGTTCTATACTTGAGGTCTCAAAGTTAAGACACTTATCTACATTTCTAGAAAATACAAAAAAAAATCAAAAAATACAAAAGGTTACCTTGGTGAAAACCTGGCAAATAGGCGCCTTGGCGACAACAAAACAAAGAGAAAAAGTAAAAAGAAACAAAATCTCTCTCTCAGTTAAAACATGGAAAATAAACACTATTGAGTAGGTACCTTTGTGAAAACCTGGAAAACAGGTTCCAAGTGTTCAAATCCATCTTCACCATCAATGAACTCCAACGATCAAAGCTTAAGCACCCTATATGCAAGAGTGGCTACTGAAGCTATTTTCAGAAGCACAATCCCCTTTGAGCATCAAACACTTATCCATGGTTTGTACTGGACCACCAGACTATGGGGAAATTCTAAAAGTCTTGAAAAAATCCTTAAAAATCTAAAAAAACTCATCAAAAAAATCCTAAAAAGAGCAAAAAGTCCTGAAAAAAAACAATCTTCATAAAAAAAAATAAAAAATTGCAAAATCACAAAGCAATAAAAATAGCTCGGTTATCAACAAGCACATGGCAATCAAATTCAAGCCAATCAATCAAAGGTCAAAATCATGAGTTTCACAAGTCAATAATGGACTCGTATGACTCAGCTTTATTAGCTATCCAATCTAATCAACAAGAAAATGATGATCAAATTCATGCCAATCAATCAAAGGTCAAAATAATGAGTTTCACCAATTAGCAAATGGATTCATATGACTCAGCTTTATATTCAATCCAATCAGTATTGAAATAAATTAATCAGTCAATCAAATAAATCAATTGTCTTACACAGTGACAAATACGCTCAAAACCAGATAGATCTGTCTTATATGAGTCATCTATTCTTGAAACTAGACACAATCAAGCATCAGAGAATCAAGCAAATCAAAGAACAATAAACTATTGACTAGGTTAGTCGTCAGTCGGATGTCAGTTTATCTTTCGCGGTTATGTTCTTATGCTGCTCCAGGATACCACCAAGTGATGAGAGTAGCTATGATAGATAATGATCTTATTTTTCTTTGATTGCTGTTTGTGGAATGTTTCATTTCAATTATGGGGAAATGATGATTTAGGATAAATGCGGTAGGCGTTGTCACTTATCTGGCAGTCGTGAAGTTCCACAATCTGAGCTTAACCCTGGGAAAGAATTGGAAAATCCTTTTCTGTTATCTTCTTGTTCCTATCAATAAATCATAGCGGTATCTAGATGGTTTGTATCTGGGTGCATTGGATTTCTATCTTAGTTTTCTCTTTCTTTTCAAAATCAAGAGATCATAGTGGTATCTAGATGGTCTATATCTGGGTGCATTAGATTTCTATCTTGGTTTTTTCTTTGTTTCCTACCAATAGAATCATAGTGGTATCCAGATGGTCTGTATCTAGGTGCATTGGATTTCCATCTTGGTTTTTCTTTTATTTTTTGGATTTTTCAGAGATTATAGCGGTTCCAGATGGTTAATATATGGGTGCATTTGGTTATCTTTCTTTTCAAAATCAGAGATCATAGCGGTATCCAGATGGTCAATATCTGTGTGCATTTGGATCTCTTTCTTTTCAAAATAAGAGAACATAGTGGTATCCAGAAGGTCAGTATCTGGGTGCATTTGGTTCTCTTTCTATTTAATCTCTCCACCCCTTCTAGTTATCAAGAGATCATAGCGGTATCTAGATGAGCAATATCTGGGTGCATTGGATTCTCTTCCATTATCATAATAAGGTGCAATGATGAACAAAATTAGAAAACTTGACAGTGACTTGGGTCACACATCCTATCCATCAGTCCAATCTATCAATCAATTTCAGAGATAACTTCACACTAACTTTCTTCTCACTAACACGCATTACTCAGATATTTTGTGCATAGTATATTGCATCCATTCATTTATGTGTATAAAAAAACAAAACATGGGCATGCATAGTAATCATAATCAAATGCATCCATAAACATCATCATATAACATGAATTTCAAAAAGCACCATCCTGCAAACACATGTCAGTATCATACAAAAGTAAATCATACATCTAAGAGTCTACATATATAGAATCACATTGCATACATTTCATCATAATGCATCATCATGTAGAACCATACATATAGAAAGTAAAAAACTACACATCATATAGAATCATAAGCTACATCTCATATAGATCTCAATATCTGAGACAATGAACGGTCGCAAGTCTGACCAAAAGAAGGTGATCAACATAAATGTCAATAAATATCAGTCTATCAGAGATACAATCATCGGTACAACATCAGAATATATCAATGGATCATCACTACAGAAAATGGTACAACATAATACAAAATGCACAGTGAAAAAAATCAACATGAGCTACCCCCACCCTCGCCATCAGGTGGACAGGGGGCGGTGGCATATCAGATGCATACCTGTGCTATGGACCAGGAGCTCCAACACCCCTACTCTGAAACCTCTTTGATGTCGTGTTACTGGGTACCCGCTGAGCTGGAGGAACAACGCCCTCATAATGGCATTGCCATTAGTTAATCTCTCTCTGGCCCTCACGTCTTGATCTCTAGAACTGATCTAGCACCTCTCGATGGGGGACATCCTGTACACCATCAATGAAGGCTTTGATCTCTATACGATCCTGTTGCTCTCTCTCCTCTGCTGTTGTAACTCGAATCTCTGCAACAACGACTCTACTCTCCAAAGAAGTAGCTCTTGCCTTAGAAGCAGTCAGCCTAGCCTGAAGATCAAATATCTACTGTGTCAGTCTCTCCATCTCTGATGCATCATTATCCATCCCACCTATGGACACATCCATCTCTCCCTCCAAACCCCTATCACCCAATCCCTCCTCCTTAGTGCCCTGCACTACCCATGAGTCCTCACTACTCTCACTACCTCTAGTATTGCTACCAGTATTGCTACTACTAGTGGATGAGCTAGTGCCTACCTCCTCAATCTCAACATCCTCACTCTCCATCTTAGCCGCTACCCTCTCCTCATCCCTCTATGGAAAAATAACACCTGTGTGAGGATGCACTCTCCTAACCAGTTGAGGTGCATCCTCCTCTAATCCCTCCTCCTCCTCAAGCATAATACTCAGACCAAGCCACCTGCCAATGCCATGCCCACCCCTAGTCCTCACCCTCTGACCATCACCACCAGGCCCAAGATCATCTCCATCATCTCCACCTCCCTACCCACCATCCCAACCACTGTCTCTCCCACCACCCCGACCACTATCTCTCCTTCGTCCACCATCCCAACCACTATCTAGTCCTCCATCTTATCTTCCATCCCAGCCACCATCCCGTCCTCCATCCCTACCTCCATCTCTCCCACTATCCCATCCTCCACCCCTACCTCCATCCCTCCCTCCTCTCCATCTTTGATGATGCCTCCTCATAATGGTACCAATGACAGGATGAGACACATCGGTCAAAGAAATAGGTCGAGACTGTTGCCACCATGCATCATACTGAGGGGTAGTGCCTGCAAAGAGAACAAGCTCAACATTAGAACCATATGGATAAAAATTATAAATGACTCATCAAAAGATATCTACTTCTAAAGAGAGCATAACAAGAGAAATAACATCAAGCATGGCTAAATTATAATGTATACCTGCATCCATAGTGGCTGATCACCATGTCCAAGAAACATGAAGAAGGTCCATGAACTCAGTCCTAGCCACATCTAGAGAAATGATGACACCCCACAGAGTGACATCCCTCGACCGATGAGAAAAGTAGGCATAAGAATCAGATACATCCTCTCTCTCACTAACCTAGTGCAACACCCTGTCAATGTTGTGGAAATCAATCTTGTGAATGTGGCTGCTAATACAGCGAATAAAAAACCTCCTCTATCGACAGAAGGGAAGGTTTGCATCCTCCCCATACCACACAGGACAATCCCTGTAAGGTCTCCAGATAAAGTATGGCATCATGAATCCAACTTCTGCCTCCAGTACATCAAGTGTCCCATACTGGACTGAACAATAGCTCCATCATACATAAACACATATGGTCTCCCTGGAGGAAGATAATGAGCACCTACGGGCCTACAAACAACAATATGCCCCCATGCCTAGATCTACAAGAGAGTAGCACTGCATCTAAGAGACTTAAACCATCAAGGTAAGAAACATAAAACATATGGAAGTACATATGCACCAACATATAGGGACCCTAGGCATATATCGTATGGTGTCTAACCATACCATGTAAAACAATTCCATAGCCGATAGAGAAACCATGCTCGCGATGATCAGGACACAAGATCCCATAAATCAAACAACCAAGAAAGGTAGTCAGTCTGTCTAAACCCATGCCAAACTTGGACCATGGGATATCATATGGATCAGACATGCCAAGCTGATCCTGGGGTAGACCAGATAACTTGAACAAAGCTGTAATACCAGGACCCTGTGCATACTCTACAAGAGTGCCCTGGATGGGAATATGAAGGATGCAATAAACATCCTCCAATGTACCACTACACTCCCTAGTCAATAAATGAAATGTACATGTATCTAAATGCCATCTCTCTTGAAGAGCAAAGATCAGACCCTTATTGGTCATGATTTCAGGCATATAACAAATCCTGTATAAGCCTAACTGTCTAAGGACATCCCTCTCATCCTCAGCAAGCTGAAAACAATATACTAACCTGGCAGGTCTGGACTCATGGCAACACATAATAGTCCCAATGTACTGTAAAGAATAGAAAATTCACCCATCGGTTACAAGAGGGAAGAAGAATATCAGACAAAGTTCACAACATGCAAAAAAGTACTGACAGAGAGATTGTGGTAAACCAAAGGAAATTGTGGTACATTTATATCGATTGCGGCATGCAACCAGCAATTGCGACATGCAACCAAGAATTGCGGTAATAAATACCCTCAATTGTGGTACCTTTATCAATTGCAAAAATGTAATCAACAATTGCGGCATTTAAACAGCAAAAAATTGCGGTGCACATGCAAATTTTTCAAAAAAGAAATAAATTTGAAATGCAATAAATATAAGCAATGAATATAGAAGGACTAAACTACTCACCAGACGTCCTATGCCAGCTGGCCAATGAAAGGTCTGGACCTGATCATAAATGTGTACCACACCCGGAAGGCCTGTCATAGCTCAAAAAAAATGAAGAAAGAAGAGAAAAATATAAACAAACTCACATGATCAGAAGCTCCAAGAGTGAAAAGTGACAAATGAATGACTCTCCAAGCTATTTATATGGGTTCCCAACAAACCATAATTCCTTTAGGACCTCAATTTTATCGTCCCAGCCCCTGGAAAATTTAACAATTGATATCAGGAGAATATTGAAGTATATTCACGAACAGTTAGATACCCAAAAAATCAATTTGCAGTATCAACAAATTAATGCTCATGTCATGACTTTTTGTTTAAATTTGTTGAGGGGAAATAAATACACCTGCTATCGCCATGGAAAGCTGGGGCACGATCAAAATAGGATAATCTTTGATAGAATGCGACAAGCCACAATACATCAAATAGGGGCAAATGTAGACACCCTAAAATGGACATACTTGCGACCTTACATTACAAACACTAATTTTCATCAATTAATTAATAGATATTTAATAATTAATTAATCACCTATTTTCTTCTAATTTCATTCCCCAAATCATCTAATCAAATCCCCAAAATTAATTAAATAATTAATTTTATTTAATGAATTAACCTTAATTGATTAATCTCCATTAATTAATTAAATTCAATTTCCTAAAGTTTAAATTAAAATATTTAAAATTATTAATTAATTCTTCTAATTAAATTAATTTTATTAAAATTAATTTAATTTCATTCAATAATTCAATTCTAAACCAAAAAGAATTCAATTATCTCACATGTTGAATACTTCAATCAAAAAAATGAATTAAATATTCAATTAAATCCTTTCTTTAGTTCAAAAAAGAAAACTCTTGATCATATCTTTGATTGCATGAATTACTCCACCTACCTCTTCAGTTAAAAAAGGTAACTCCAAATTACTTCTTCAGTTCAAAAGGTAACTCATAATCAACTATTCAGTTAACCAAACTTTATCTCCTCTCTCCAAGTTGAGGAGGTGGAGTTTACTGATCGCTTCTCCAGTTCCCTTTGATCTCAATTGTTCATCCTCTAATATCTGGGATTGATCTTAACCATTCATATCATTTCCATATTCTATATAATCAACGCTTCATAACCTTTTGAAGGATCCATGATTTCAAGCTTACGTGCATCATTACTCTGTGAGATTCATTCAAGCATCAAGCTTTCTTGCGATCAAACATCCATGATTTCAAGATTTCATGTGTCATTACTCTGTCAGATTGGTTCTAGCATCAAGCCTTCTTGCGATCATACTGTTGGCAAGTTGAATCTTAGAGAGAATGTGACTTATTTTGTGTTGTCATTATGGCAACAAAGTCATATGAAGTTTTGTCAAGTAAACTTATAAGACAAAATGGCTAAGTATAGAAGACAGAGCAGAACAGAGATATACAGTCAATCAGAGCACCAATGCATGTGCGTACGACCAATTAAAACTAAGCGCCTTTAGACATAAAATCTACGATATGTTTTTAAGCTTACCATATACACACATGGTATGGAATGTCAGTACAGACAAGTTATAGAAAGATCAAGTACACTAGCAGTTCATAATACAGAGTATGAAGTCGAATTTAGTTTTTTGATTAGCGTGTAATCTTTTATTGTGTAATGGCTAAGTGCCTATTGTAATAAGTTTGTAATAATGTATTAAACATTATTGTAAGCACGCTTAAGCCAATTTGTTTGGAAGCGTTGTGAATGTTGTTTTTGGGCCGATTAAGGTCTTGTTTATAGTCGCGTCTATTCAAGCATGAACACACACACACACACACACACACACACACACACACACACACACACACACACACACACACACACACACACACACACACACACACACACACAAAANGCACACACACACACACACACACACACACACACACACACACACACACACACACACACACACACACACACACACACACACACACACACACACACATAACATGAAAAGATGTATTAGAAAGTGTCGAAGAAATATGTAGAGAAAAGATATAAAAGAAAATTATAAGATGTCAAAATGAGATAAAGCTCTTGAAGAGTATAAGAGCATCAGTGTATAACTAGAACTGATCAGATAAGTGTGTCACATACAACAGTTCACTTTTGAATATAGTGTATATCTATTATCAAGGAGGTTGTAGCCTTCATCCTATTGAGTAGTGAGCTTCTTGGATAGTAAGTCCTCACCCCTAACAGGGTTATTTGTAAAAGACTTCTAACAAGGTCAGACCCTTAACTAGGTCATTGTACTTGCATTATAAAGACTGCTCCTAACAACACAAAGGAACTTTAACAGGTTCATTATACTAGTACAATATTTGTGGGTACTAATTCCCACCAGGGTTTTCCCCTGATCAAGGTTTCCCCATAATCATATCATGTGTTATGTGTTCTTATATTTGGCTTATGTTTAAATTTTCTGAAATATAATTATTAGAGAAACACTGATTCACCCCCCCTCTTAGTGTTTCTAACAACTGGTATCAGAGCTCTAGTCCTCTGAAAGAAATTTTAACCACTTGAGGAGATCATGGATTCAACAAATGTAAAACATTCGAAAAAGAATCTTGAAGCAACCCTTGAAGATCTTGACAAATCTAAAAAATAAAATGAGGAACTTAAACTAAAAGTTGATGGCTCTCAAATGCTTATCAAGAAACTAAGGAAAGATTTGAAAGATTGCTTTACCAATGATTTGGGAAAAATGGTCAAGAAACTGAATGAAGAGAGCATGTTTTTGAAAGATAAAATTGAAGATCTGAATGAACAACTTACAACTAGCTTAACAACCATTGATAAAAGACCAAAGAGAATAAACAATTAGATGATGAACTTATGCAAGCGAACTTGAAAATCTTGGAATTAGAAAACATCAAGAAAAAGATAGAATCTGAATTAACAGAAGAAAAAGACAAGATTGATAAACTACACACAAGTTTTGATCTAATTCAATCACAACTTTATGCACAAAAGATAAAAGGTGATACCACTGGTATGGGATACAGTGTAGCTCAAATTGAAATCAATTCAATACAAGAAAGAAAGAAATCATAAGAGACATCCACTGAAGCAAAGAAGATTGAGAATATTGCAGAGGCTAAAACTGAACCACCTAAAGATGAACTGAAGCAAGTTAAAAAAACTTGTTATACTTGTAACAAGTGTTAGAGTAATAGTACATTTGCCTTTATAATTAAATCAATTCGGTTTAATTATTAAAGCTAACTATTATTCTATTCACTTAAGCTTGTCATTTGTAGGTGCATAATAATTAATATGTTTTATTAATTATTAAATGCACAAACCTAGCTTTCTCTGGCTTTAGGGTTTCTCACCTTATATGCCACTTTTTTAATTATTATACTTACTTTTTGGGAAATAATATTTTTCTCTCACTCCGCTGAGATTTTCCAAACCCTTGCCTCTTTCTCACAGGTTTCTATTCAGCATTAGGTATTTGCATGCAGGTGTTCTTGGCGAGCTGTGAAGTTGGATTTCTCAACTTCTACATGGTATCAGAGTCACCCTGTCGCTGCCTGGGTTGAAGGTTTTTGAAGCCACAATTTGAAGATGATAGCTACAGTTTCTCTAGGGTTTTTCTGTCACTTTGAAGGAGGCACTATTTTCTGGAGTCGTTTGAGCAAAAACAGACTCCACCATTATGTTCAGAAGGCCCTAGAGAGTCGAAATATATATAAAGTTTGATTATTTTGGCTATTGTGACCACAGGCAAATTTTTTTGGCCTATTAGGGCCGTACAGGCACAAAAATCGAGGCAAAACTCAAAAAAAAAAAAGACACTTTTTTCATCACATTTGGGCGCTACTACCGCATTGCCCGTGCACTGCCGCTAGCCAGCACACCTCCCTGCGGCCACCAAACCGTCGCCGCCCGACCGCTCGATCGCCACCACCGCTCAGCCCAGGTGCCACCACCTCCCCGCCCGGCCGCCACCTCCATCGGCATCGCCGCCTGGCGGCCACTGGCCCGCCACCTCCTGCACAGGGCTGACGTCACCTATGACGTTAGCGGCCAAATTTTTTTTTTGGTGTTTTTCAAATTTTCTGGCGAAATTCCCTTTTTCGGCGGTCGGAAATTTTTTTCTGGTGTACCTTCTGACGGCCGTCAAATTTAACTCCGCAACCTGGTGACGGGCGTTTGAACGTCAAATTTTTTGCCGAGACTGTGTTTTTCCAATGAGCTTGCATTTTGGGGGTACCTGTGGTTTTTTGGCCATATCTTGGGCATACACTGTCCTTTTTCTGAAAACAAAATATCACCGAAAAGGTGTTTCCAAGACAAACATGATGATGCTGGTCTTGCTCATTGATTCGACTGTTTGAGTTCCTATTTTTGGCGTTGAAATAGAGGCTTCATTTTCCTCCCTCTCTGCATCTGGTGTTCAGGTTTTTCTCTTGTTTTTCATGCTTTCAGCAATTGATTATTTGCTATACAGGGGTTAGAATCATACATTGTGGGGGGGTGCTATTATTTTTTGTCATTTACTTTCAGAAATCAACCCTTCTACTTCTGTCTTTTTCTTCTCTCAATGTCGGACCCCTCTGTGGCCTGGCTGACATAACACAATTACCACACCTGGAAAGCACACATGACCATGCTACTCATGTCATGTGGCTTATGCTCATGCCTAGATGAACATCAACCTGTCCTACAATGTCCTTTTGAGATTCTTTAGCACATGAATAAGATGGATGAAGCCATGGGCTTGATTGCACTGAACATTTTCGATAATCTCCTCTTTCACTTGGATGGTTTGACCACTCCTAGGGCCATTTGGGGCAAGTTTTCAGATTTGTTTGGCACTGTAAATGAGTTTCGGGTACTGTAGCTTGATGTAGAGCTGACTACTTTGACACCTACCAGCTTTCCCACCATTGAGGACTTCTTGATAAAGTTCAAGTCTCTGCGCTCAGTTTTGCAGGGATGTGGGAAAACCAAGACAGATGATGAGTGTATCTTCTTGATACTCTCAAAGTTGCGAGGATAGTATCAGATCTTCTCTTCCACTTTCTACTCCACCATGGATGCTTTGGGTGCTAGACACACCATGCCTTCTTTTGAGACATTCTGTGATCGGTTGACACGGGAACAGGCAAAGATCCAACAGATGGATGCTTCTGGCTCTTCTAGCCAAGCATTTTTTGCTTAGTCTTCACAGGGGAAACCAAAATAGAAAGGAAAACCGAAGAAATATTTTGTAGGCAATGAGTCTTCCTCCAAACCTGCACAGGAAAATGATTCAAAACCTCCAGCCAACCCTTCCAAGGGTAAATCTTCTTCGAAGTCTACTGAGTCTACCTCCAAGACTAAGAAGAAATCAGTTGAGACGTATAGCTTTTGTGGAAAGGATGGACATCCCATTTCTAGGTGTTGGAAACATTTGGAGGCTTTAGAGGAAGCCATGCAAGAGCATCAAATTTCAGCTCCTCAGTCCACATCCTCCCCTGCAGGGAAAGGTCATGCTCTTACTGCACGAGCTATGACTTCTGGGCCCACATGGATTCTTGATTTTGGTGCTTCTCACCACATGACTCACACTCAGCAGTTGGTCACCTCACTTGCTCCTTGTGCTACTTCACAGATTTCTATTGGGAACTCATCTCATCTTTTTGTTTTGGGTTATGGTTCTGTTGCATTAGCTAGGGGTTCTCTTCAGGATGTTCTCTTTGTCCCTGACATTTTGACGAACCTTCTGTCTATCTATCAGATTTTCCACTCTGGCTCTGGTAAGACAGTTGAGTTCTCACCACATGATGTGGTTATTCAGGACTTACATGATTC
>MU228124.1:2063784-2082048 GCA_018584345.1 Thuja plicata | reverse complement strand
AGTCCAGGTCCATGGATTTGTCTTTTTGGGTAGAGGCAGTCAATTGTGCCAACTATATTCAGAATCGGATGCCTCACAAGGCAGTTCGACATATGACTCCTGAGGAGGCTTGGTCTCATGTCAAGCCAAATGTATCTTCATTCCGAGTTTTTGGTAGTGAAGCATGGGCATTTGTGCTTGACGCTCAGAGGAGAGCGATGGAGCGGAAGAGCCGACAACTCATTTTTGTTGGCTACTGCAAGGATGTTAAGGCATACAGGTTGTTTGACCCTGATTCTAGAGAGGTCCTGTTTCAACAGGAAGTACAATTTGATGAGCACCTTCCTGTAGTAGATACCTCGCTTCCAGAGTCTACTTCACTTACCACTACTCCCCCATCTCTTCCAGCTTTGTTTTAGGATGATGAGGATGATGATCTTGGTGATGCCCATTTGCCTCCACCACAGGATCCTCCACAAATGCCTAGATGGGCTCGTGTTATAGTTGATACTACAGGATCCTCCATAGATGCCTAGATGGGCTCATGTTACAGTTGATGCTACAGGATCTCTGGCTGGTGACCCTTCCACCTCCCGTCGCACCCGGTCTCATATTGCAGGTTCTAGTCTTCTGAGTCATGCTATTTGTGGTGACCCTCAGACATTTGGGGTAGCGACAGGACATACTGAGTGGGACAGTGCTATGGAGGAGGAGTATTCTTCTTTGATGAAGAATCATACTTGGGATCTTTGTTCTCTTCCTAAGGGAAGAAAGTTAGTGCGATGCAAGTGGTTGTATCATACTAAGTTTTCTGCTGATGGTTCTATTGATAAGTACAAGGCACGTCTTGTTGCGAAGGGTTTTTCACAGGTTGAGGGTATTGATTACACTAAGAAATTTGCCCCTGTCACCAAGATGAACTCTATTTGCCTTGTCTTATCCCTCGCAGCTTCTCAAAGATGGCCCATGTTTCAGATGGATGTGAAGAGTGCTTTCTTGCACGGTGATCTTAGTGAGGAGATTTACATGGAGGAGCCTCAGGGATTTTTGCAGGATTCCTCCTTGGTTTGCAGACTTCGGCATTCTTTGTATGGTCTCAAATAGGCCCCTCAGGCTTGGTATGAGAAGATGGACTCCTTTCTATTTTCTATAGGATTCACACGCTGCCATTCTGATCCTACAATCTACATTCAATGTCTTGAGGATGAGGTTTTGATCCTTGTGCTATATGTCAATCTTCTCATCATAGGTAGCTCATCTTCTATGATTCAGGATGTTCATCACGCATTGATGGAGCAGTTTGAGATGATAGACCTTGGTCTATTACACTTCTTTCTGGGTTTGCAGATTGTTCAGTCACCTACTGGGATCTTTGTTTACCAGCAAAAGTATGCTCTTGACATGCTTCAGTGCTTTGATATGCTTGATTGCAAGCCTGCTCCCACACCTTTTCTGTTGGGTGTTACTTTGTCTACCTCTTGCACTTCGCCTTCAGTGGATGCTACTTTGTATTGGCAGTTGGTTGGCAGTTTGTTATACCTGACACACACTTGTCCTGATCTCTCCTTTGCAGTTGGTCTAGTCTCTCGGTTCTCACATGAGCCTCATGAAAGTCATTGACAAGCTACCAAGCATATTTTGAGATACATTCAGGGCACACTTATGTATGGCATTCACTACACATCAGGGGCTCCTCACATTGTTGGCTACACTGAATCAGATTGGGCTGGTGATGTTGATGATTGAAAGTCTACTTCTGGCTTTATCTTTTGCCTTGGCTCTGGTCCTATCACATGGTCATGCAAGAAGCAGAATGCTCAAGCACTTTCATCTATAGAGGCTGAGTACAGAGCGGTAGTGCATGCTAGTCAGGAGATTTTATGGCTTCGGCAGTTGATGACTGAGTTTGGATTTCCTCCTGATCGTCCCACTATTCTGTGGTGTGATAATCAGAGTGCTATTCACATTTCTCGCAACCCAGTGGAGCATCAGTGCACTAAACACATTGAGCTTCATATACATTTCATCCGTCAGCAGATTTAGGATGGTGTTCTCACTTTGGAGTACATTCCGACTGACGCGTAGGTTGCTGACATCTTCACCAAACCCTTGTATCTCCACGCTATCTTCAGTTACGCTCTATGCTTGGGGTGATGGAAGTTGTCCTTGGGGGGTCTTGTTGAGGCCTTCCTTCCTTCATATTTTTTTTCAGCATGTTGTTGTGTCTCTTTTTGGGGTAGAGTTTTTCCCACTGGGTTTTCTCTATTTCCCCAGTTTACAGAGATTTCTTTGTAGTTGGGTACCTGATCAGGCCTTGTTGCCGGGACCCATTTCTTTTGCTTTCATAGCTGTGCTAGGTTAGTTTCCTCCCGAGCTTCGCTTAAGGGGGGGGTGTTAGAGTAATAGTACATTTGCCTTTATAATTAAATCACTTCGGTTTAATTATTAAAGCTAACTATTATTCTATTCACTTAAGCTTGTCATTTGTAGGTGCATAATAATTAATATGTTTTATTAATTATTAAATGCACAAACCTAGCTTTCTCCGGCTTTAGGGTTTCTCACCTTATATGCCGCTTTTGTAATTATTGTACTTACTTTTTGGGAAATAATATTTTCCTCTCACTCCGCTGAGATTTTCCAAACCCTTGCCTCTTTCTCATAGGTTTCTATTCAGCATCAGGTATTTGCATGCAGGTGTTCTTGGCGAGCTGTGAAGTTGGATTTCTCAACTTCTACAGCAAGCATGGACAATTGGCAAGAGATTGTAAAGAAGTAAGACCTTTTAATGGTTATTGTTACTCCTGTAATAATTTTGTTCACAGGGCTATACATTGCAGAACAAATCAAAGAAATCAGCCTCAACAAAACCAAAGAAATATGACTCAATACAATCAGAGAAATCAACCTCAAAGAAACCTTCAGAACATTACATGTCAGATATGTAATTAGAATGGACACACAGCCAAGAAGTGCAACATGATGAATAACAACATCATAGCTCCTATCATTTTTCATTCATGTGGAAAAGTTGGACACATCTCAAGGTTTACCAGGTCAAGAGCACAAAGACTAGAGAATCCTAAAAAGTCACTATTTGAAGAATCAGGAGAAGTTAAGTTTGTACAAGCCAAAAATGATTCAGATAAAATTTGGGTTGAATTAAATAAGGATAATGAAGAGAACAAGGTAGTAGATGCATCCTTAGTGGACACACCTTCTACTTCTGGATAGTTGACCCTCATGGTCTTAGGGGGAGCTATTCTAGCTCTGAACCCCTGCGTAGCTTGTATACTCACCTCCAAGTATGCGCCTAGGGATTCATGTATGTAATCAAGAAATAAGGTTGTATGCATGCACACATTGCCTTTACTTCACTCAGAATAAAGTTTGAAATTCTCGTTGTAAACCACTTTACAACAACGGGCATTAAATGCAATAAACCTTTATATAAATCGGTAAAAGATTTTTAAAACCTCACTTTGTATTCAAGATTGAGCATTTAGAGATCACTTGAGCATTGAGCATAAAAACACTGCAGGTTAAGGAATTGGTTGGTTTGTGAATGGATTAAAGAGAGTAACAGAACCCTAGCAGTCACGTCATTTTAGAATCGCTATGAAACCCTACTTAATCAAGTTGCAAGTAATTATGGCAACCCCTATTGTATTTGACATTGTTGAAAGGAAGAGATTTGTCTTTAAGAAGCATCCATTCAAGTCTATATTAGATGATGTTGAAGGAGCATTCTCTAAGACTCTGCTTGGAGTCGTACACGTGGAAGACATTCGTGCTTACATCTACTGTAAGAAGGAAACCGTTGGGGAAAATAGCATAGCAACTCTCATGGCTTCGATGATGAAACCTGATTATTTATTCAAAGATGAATACGCGCATCTCACAGACAACCCTATCTTTGAGTATTCTAACATGCATGAGATCTATGAGCCAGAATGGGTTAAGATATTACTAAGAAGGATACATGATGACCTATATTGGATTGGTGAGGTTCCTGTCTGCATCACTACAGACCTAATTCATGAAATGACTAGACTTCCTAAGACTGGACTAGTTCTTCCTACTGGTAAGGATGTTAAGAAGCAGGTTGAACAAATTTGCTTATCTAGAAGTGATAGGCGCGACATGACAGTTGATCCCATTGAGGCCGATGGCATCAAATTGGTTACCATTATTCTAGGTTACAACTTCTAGCACACAAGCAGACTGAATAACAATTAATATGGTAAAGGATAATACTCAGTATAACCTATGTGAGATATTGCACACATAGCTGATTGATAACATTAGAGTTGTCAAGCACAACAAGAGAAAAATATTTAGATTTGGATCTTTGATCATCTATCTCTACTTCCACATTGTTGGTAAAGTTGCCAATCTTTACCTAGAAAAGAGTAAACCTACTATGTCTCAGATATCACTCAAGGCTACATCAGAGAGCAGCGTGAAAGATTCTATGGACATGGATATCAAAACATTCAGGATCAAGATGCAGAAGAGGTTCAGGATACTTGAAAAGATAGTTGATAAGTACAAAGGCACTATATGCTTCATGGTAGAAACTGACTGTACTTGCATGGAGGATTTTGAGCCTAGAACTGGTCAAATGGATTCATCCACTTGGCTATGAAGTTGAAGAACATGTGTTGGAAGGATATGCACAAGTTCTTTTGTCTACGCCCAAAGATCCAAATGAACCAAGATGGGGAACATACAAAGAAAAGAAAAATCAAGTCGATTATGTCTTATACAGTGCTGACAACAAAAGGAAGGCATCAAGGATTACTTCAAATATCCTAAAAGTTCATGGGGTTACACAAGAAGAACTTGACAGAGCTAGGGAAGCTAAGATTGCTAAAGAACTTGAGAAAAATCCCACAGAAGTGAAAATGGAAAAGTATGATGATATGCCTAAGAAAAAGAAGAAGAAATCTGATGAAGGTACATCTGTGCCATCAACCACCATTGATCTAGAATCCTCTCCACCTTTTGTACCCAGTAAGTTAACCAGAAGGAAGAAGCAAGTTCCTAAAAGTCATCCATCCTCAAGGACCACAAGGAGCAAGGTAAAGAACACTCAAGCCCCTCCTGAGGTAGGATTTAGACCTAGTCTAATAGTCCTAAAGAACATAATTGTTAATGAAGGAAGACTAGAATCTATCAAGAATGTCTATGACAAATACCAAGAGATAGACAAATCAGAAATTCATTCTATGATCATCTCTCACATGATTAAGTTCAAAAAGACAGTATTGGAACTTAAAATAGTCATACCAGACAAGGTATGAAACATACTTGATGTATTAAAGAGGCAAGCAATTGAAGAGGATATGAGGATAAGAGAAGAAACATTAGATAGTCTTCTCCTTGTATGCTCGCACGATGAGAAAGCCATACTATTCTATTTTGGTAAAACCTCATCTCAGAACCAAAAGTAGAACACTTCATATCATGAATAAAGAGTATGATCTGGTTGGTGAAGAGACTCAGAAAGCATTTGAGAAAGTATTTCTGGATAAACATATACTTCCATCAATGACGCCTACAACAAAGGTAACTCCATTTCCTCCCAAATAGGTTATAGAACCAGTGATTCAAAATGCACCTAAGATAGGTCCACAGGTTTCAGCGCCCTCAGTTTCAATAGCTTCTGATACAGTCAAAGATTCAGGAGAAACTATTGTGATTGATGATATCAAGTTATCCATGACCGCTTCTGACAATGATATGGACAAAGTTGAAAAAGCATTTGTAAGCACTGAAGAGACAAAGGAGGTATGCACTAATGACACATCTTTACAGCAAGATGAAGTTCCCTCTAAAGATTCAATAGATTTGAATAAAGAGGAAGACAATCAAACTAATGAAACACCAGTTATGGAGATCCCAGTTTAAAGTGAATGTATGGATACTAGTCAAAATACTATATTCACCCCATCTATTCAACCATCAACTTCATTGTTGTTAAGTTTAACTCCTGACTCAAAAAGTCTAGATGCATGGGGAGAAGAAGACTTGATCAAGATCAGTGTCCTAGCCATGGAAAAAGCCAAAGAGAAACAAGTTATGAGAAACCCTCTCTTTTTGGAGTCAGTGAACATTCTGAATGACCTAGTGCCTGCAGACAAGAAAGTGGCTAAAATTCAGTCAGTTGATGATGTAGATAGCATCCTAACAAGCTTCAAGGCACACTTTACAAGTTTAGTAGACTCAACTACTAAAAATGCAGAGGAAGAGTATAAAAAGAAAAGATTGAATGAATTGGTAAATAATTTTTCTTTAGATTTAAATTCATTAAAGATTGGTCAGACAATATTGAAAGAGTTGGCGTCAAAAGGTAGAAAGGTAATAGCAAATTGCATGGACAGAGGCAAACTCACCTCTGAGCATATTAAAAAGATAGAAGAGGCAGATATCTTGGTTGACAACATAAGACAATCAATTGAAACATCATCTTAAGACATAAACATCTGCAACAATATCTATCAAGGGCAGATAGACAAGATAGAAAAAGCTAAAATGGAGATCAATAAGATAAGAATCAGGCAAACTCAACTGAGAAATGCACTTGCACCCTCCTCAGTAATTCTGAATGAGAACATCAAATAGATAGATGCAACCATTGCTACCTATGATCAAGGACCTAGCATGGATCTGACCAAGATGGAAAATCTTACATATGCCCTATGCGCCCATCTACAAACAGTTGATGCACTAAAGGCATTTTGGCAGCAAGAGATCAACAATATGCAAATAGCTTGTCCAGATGTATACTCAGAGTAAGTACTCAAGGACTCTAAATTTTGACACCTTTGTCATGAATGTCAAAGGGGGAGTAATGTATATAAGAAGTATGTTTTTATGTTTTATATATGTTAAGAAGTATGAATAGAAGAAGAAGACATATAGTTTTTTGGTGTTAGTCTAAGTTTGAGTAACCTGGCCACATTCCTTTGTTGCCATTAATGACAAAGGGGGAGATTGTTGGCAAGTTGACTCTTAGAGAGAATGTGACTTATTTTGTGTTGTCGTTATGGCAACAAATTCATATGAAGTTTTGTCAAGTAAACTTGTAAGACAAGATGGCTAGGTATAGAAGACAGAGCAGAATAAAGATATACAGTCGATCATAGCACTAGCGCATGTGCATACGACCGATTCAAACTAAGCGCCTTCAGACATAAGCTCTATGATATGTTTTTATGCTTACCCTATACACGCATGGTACAAAATTTCAGTACAGACAAGTTACAAAAAGATCAAGTACACTAGCAGTTCAGAATACAGAGTATGAAGCCGACTTTAGTTTTTTGATTAGCGTGTAATCTTTGTTGTGTAAAGGCTAAGCACCTATTGTAATAAGTTTTTAATCATGCATTAAACATTATTGTAAACACGCTTAAGCCAATTTGTTTGGAAGCGTTGTGAATGTTGTTTTTGGGCCGACTAAGGTCTTGTTTATAGTCGCGTTTATTCAGGCATGAACACACACATATATATAACATGAAAAGATGTATTAGAAAGTGTCGAAGAAATATGTAGAGCGGAGATATAAAAGAACATTATAAGATGTCAGAATGAGATAAAGCTCTTGAAGAGTATAAGAGAATCAGCGCATAACCGGAACTGATCAGACAAGTGTGTCACATGTACAACAGTTCACTTTTGGATATAGTGTATATCTATTATCAAGGAGGTTGTAGCCTTCATCCTATTGAGCAGTGAGCTTCTTGGACAGTAAGTCCTCACCCCTAACAGGGTTATTTGTAAAAGACTCCTAACAGGGTCAGACCCTTAACCAGGTCATTGTACTTGCATTGTAAAGACTCCTCCTAACAGGGCAAAGGAACTTGAAGAGGTTCATTATACTAGTGCAATATTTGTGGGTACTAATTCCCACCGGGGTTTTCCTCTGATCAAGGTTTTCCCATAATCATATCATGTGTTATGTGTTCTTATATTTGGTTTATGTTTAAAGTTGCTGAAATATAATTATTAGACAAACACTGATTCACCCCCCCTCTCAGTGTTTCTAACACATACATTCAATATCATATTCTCGATGCTCCCAAGCCATAAACATCACCGATACCAATACTCAGCACCACACAAACAACATTTCAGAAGGAGTAGAGAGAGACAAAGAAGATTCGAGCTTTGTTGGTTTTCATTCGTTTGTATTCTTCCTTGATTGCTTGTCATTTTATTGTTCATAGTTTCGTTCTTAATAGTAATTGATTGATCTTTCCCGCATTGAAAATCGGTGCTACTAACCCCCTCATTAATTCAAGATTGTGGAACAAGATTGAGCCTACACCTAGTGGAGCCTAATTATCTTCTTCATTTAGAGGTTTTATTTCAATCATATTGGGATTCCTATAAGTGGATGCATAATTGATTTAAAAGCACAACTTCTCCACTGAGACCTTTGTTATACAAACAATGTCATCTATTGAATGACATACTATTTGACTTCATGCACTATATAAATATATATACAAAATATACTAAAAATTTCCTGATTGAATATTCACATCTCTTCAGTCTACCCATTATACACCAATGTACCATTGCTAATTAAATTAAATTTTCAAATTAATAAAACTATCATTTGAATTATGATAATTTTATTACTATTATTTAACTTAAATATGTATTATTAAATATTATTAATTTTCAAATAAAAAAATCTTGATAAGTAGGAGATATTTTCTACAACAAGTCAATTTGTGATATAGCTATCAAGATTGAACTGTCCATTTATTTGAGTCAAATGCCTTGACCCATGTTTCATGAGTAGTGGTTCACAAGATCCCACCTCTCATGAGAATGAATGAAACACTTAGCATTCATTGCATCTAGGTGATGGTCGCAGAGGTGAAGCATCGAGACTTCGCAGGAGGTCATCCATCCTAGTTCTACTCCACCTCAAGCGTGCTTAACTATAGAGTTTCCTCCATGGTTAAACTCACTTTGTTTGCAACCCCATTTGTGAAACATTTAGCAATTGTTGTATTTTATGACCCATTCATTAGAAAGCTCCTTAAGCTCATCAATTGGTAAGTAGGAGATATTTTCTATAGCAAGTCAAATTGTGATATTGCTATTAGAATTCAACTCTGTAGTTTTTTGAGTCACCCATCCCAATACTACTCTAGCTCAGGCGTGCTTAACTATAGAGTTTCATCCATGGTTAAGCCCACTTTGCTTGTAACCCCATTTGTGAAACATTTAGCAAGTGTTGTGTCTTATGACCCATTCATTAGAAAGCTCCTTACGCTCATCAATTGATAACTAGAAGATATTTGATATAACAAGTCAAATTGTGATATTGCTATTAGAATTTAACTATATAATTCTTTGAGTCAAACTCATTGAATTATCTTTCATGCTTAAAATAATCTTTTCATAGAAGAATAACACAGGCTTTATAAAGAAGACATGATTTTTTGGTAAAGTTTCAAAATTTGAGCCGCTTTTGAAGTATGGAAGCTACGTAGGCGTTACACATAAATCTGCGTAATTGTAGGGAATTGACGTGCAGTCGGTTGACGAACTGTACCTTCGACGACCTTGAACGGGTTAAAAAGCAGAGATTCACAATGACAAAAATTTGTGAAAAATGTACAATGAAAAAACATTGTTAAATGCAAGGTGATGGTTAACTTCATTGTCTTGCGTCCTTCTTCTCAACTTCGAACCGTTGATTTTAAAGAAGCAGTCATTCATTTCATAAAGTGAGACCTTCCACATGATAAACCAATCAATCTGTTTAAAAAAGAAATGACAACTAGTATTTCAACAGAACCCAAAAGACTCTTGAAGATGATTGCAAAACACTTATTGAAATGAACACAGAAGAATTTAGCTGCTAAAGTAATAATTTATAGCAAGGATAATAACATTGATGAAATGCTAAGGTAGTAATTTATGAAATGCTAAAGTAGTAGTTTATGTTTTGATTTGTATTCTAGATATGGTTAATTATTCATTTTTAGAGTGTTGTTTGTTATACCACGGACCAGCGCCCTCTTACTCTCCCTTCTATCAAAAACATTGATGAAATACAAAATTATTCTATATAAATAAGGATTCTTAAAACATAGATAATCAAAGGGACTTCTTTTTTCTGAAGAATCGAACTCCATACCTTCTAAATGCCAAAAATACAGCTTAGCTGATACATTGCACACCGAAACAACTCTTGTTTACATGAGAAAGCAGAATCCTTACAAACTGTGAGTAAAGGCATGCACGTGAGAAACGAGTAAACAAAAACATCAAATCAAGACAAACCAAATGAACTAAATAATGAAATAATGAGCAGTCTGAAATGACTGGTGAAATATAGCAAAGAATAGGTCATAAAACAGGGTTGTAACTTCTCCCATGGCCAATTAGGTATGATTTCCAAAAGCTGCCCTTCAAATCAAATCAGGAATTGAGATACTAAAGATGTTGCTTTGTAGATCTCCAAATTTGATTCGACGTGCAAAAGGGAATTGTAGGGTATAAATACAACACCCACACATGCACTATCTCTATATCACCCAAGGGCCACAACTTTTTCTTTATCATTAAAAAGCTGCCAACTAAAAACATGAATGGGAAAAGTGCATTGCCTGATGGGAAACCTCTTGAGATTGTCTGAAGGAAGACGCCAAATCTCCTTGTAATTCTAACTTCTAAGAGCTTCTCCACTGTCCCAAAAATAAAACCTTTCTCCCAAATGTCCTATTGAAACCCTTATTATCCTGATTTGCTATCATATATAATTTTAGTGTCAAATTTCGATGCAACAAGTTTATGTCCTAATTAACAAACCCAATGAATGGGCAATCAATAGTTGTCAGCATGCATCAATCACTGGTAATTCTGACATGGGTTTGCACCCTTCACTATATCATAACCAAAATATTCTATATTTGTCATTTCTCAAAGATATGCCCAAATCCAAAATCTAATAAGTTGGTATTAAATGCTTATTATTCTATGGGGATCCCACTATGGATTCAAATGCTTGCCCTGGTCTTAAAAATGCACAATTTTTGAGCAGTAGTTAGAATCATCTTTAAATATTTCTAAAACATAAATGTACTGTCATATGATAATATCATGAAAAGATAACTCTAAAAGCTTCGTATTATAGAAAAGAACAATAAAAAGTAATATTTGTGAATTTGTGACTTCCCTCCACTTTACATAGACTTAAACATTTACAAACAAAATCAACCTGAGTTTTGATAAGTCTAGTTTTAAAGTTTTACTTACAAAATTTTTTAAATTTAACTTCAATTTTATAAATATTATCTCAATGTAATGAATATTAAGTGAATAATTGATTTTAATAAGAAATGAGTTTGTACCAATTATTATTCATAAATAATAAATTAATAAGTTTGACTAAAACTATACAATTAAATTCCCATAACTATATCATAATTGAAAGAGGAAATATAAACAAATGACATAATTTTATAGCATATTTATTCTGCTATTACACATGTTACAACATAACACAAAACATAATTTTATCAAACTTCACAGCAAGAAATAAACTTTATTAAATAAATTGAAATTGATTACATCTCCTCCATTTATAGAGGACTTATTCGAATATAAGCAAGGAGTTAAAAAATAAAATGACTTCTACAACTCAAAAACACTCTTCTACGTGGACAGTAAATAGACAAGACTAGAAGAAGTCCATCGTTTTATTAGGTAATGTGGAGATTACAGTTTGAACTGCTTGCAGGTTTTTAGGAAACGTGGGGATCTTGTAAACACATAGAAGAGACACTACAATTCAGTTACACACGTGGAAGAAGAAATTATTCCACTCTAACAATCCTCCTTAATTTATTCTACAAAATATTTAACATCAATTATTCCTAGATTTTCTCGTAAATATTTAAAATTCTGAAAATATCTGCTAACTGGTCTTCAGGTTTGCAAAATTCAAGATAGATTTCACCATTATTGATCAGCTCTTTGATGAAGTGGTATCTTGTATCGATATGCTTTCTCCTTTGATGAAAAATTTTGTTCCTTGATAAAGCAATTGCTGATTTATTGTCACTAAAGATCGGCATTGGCTTCTCTTGTGCTTGCAGTAGATCCTTCAATATTCTTCTCAACCAAATTTCTTGGCATGTTGTTGATGTGGCCACTACGTACTCTGCTTCAGCTGATGAAAGTGTGACAATAGCTTGCATCTTTGATGCCCATGAGATTACACCTATGCCACAATGAAAGACATATCCAGAAGTACTCTTCCTGTCATCAACATCACTCGCAAAATCACTGTCAGTATAACCAATCAAATCAAATTCATTAGCTTTGGAATATAGAATTCCATATCCACTTATTCCTGTAATGTATCTTAGTATCCTTTTCCCAACTTGCCAATGAGACTCTTGTGGTGAATCCATAAACCTTGAAATAAAGCTAACACCATACATGATATATGACCTTGTAGCTGTGAGATACAATAAACTTCCAACAAGTCTCTTAAACAAGGTTGGATTAATATGTGACACCTCATCCTCTTTGCTAATTTTTGTTCTTGTTGCAACTGGAGTTAATGTTGGTTTACAATTCAACATACTGAATTTTTTCATTGCATCCTTGGCATACTTAGATTGACAAATAAAAATTCCTTTATTAGATTGAACAACTTCAATGCCTAAGACGTATCTCATCATTCCCAAATTTGTCATCTCAAATTCTTTCATCATTGTTGTCATAAAAAAGTCAACTGACAAATTCCCTATGAAAATTAAGTCATCAACATACAAGCATACAATCAAAACATGATTTTTCTCATTGATTTTCATTTATAATGTGGGCTCACTGCTACTTTTATTGAATCCATCACTCAACAAAAATGAATCAATTCGACTATACCATGCCCTAGGTGCTTGTTTCAAACCATATAGAGATTTTTTCAATTTATACACTTTACTTCATGACCACATATCTCATAACCTGGTGGCTGTTGAACATAGAATTCTTCCTCAAGAATACCATTCAAGAAAGTAGATTTGAAGTCCATTTGAAAAACTTTCCAATCATTTTGTGTAGCTATAGTTAAGACAGTTCTAACCGTGTCAAGTCTAGCAACTGGTGCAAATGTTTCATTATAGTCTATCCTATACTGTTGTGCAAATCCTTTTGCTACTAATCTAGCCTTAAATACTTATCAAGTTCACCTTCTGCATTAAATTTGGTTTTATAAACCCACTTAACACCAATATAATCCTCACCTTTAGGTAGATCAATTAACTGCCATGTTTGATTTCTCTCAATAGAATCAATTTCGTCATTCATAGCTTTGACCCAATGTTCCTCCTTAACCGCTTCTTCAAAATACATAGGATCATGAGAGAATAAAGCAAAATTTGAGTACAAATCCAAACTTTCTTCACTTTGATCATCTATCTCTTTCAAGCCTCTCATTTTCTTACCTTTTGACGAGGCAAGCGCAAGTGAAGGATTTGACTTGTTACTTACATTTGGAGTAGAATGACTTGATGGTTGACCTTGCATAATATTTCCTTGTGGAGTGCTTGGTCCTGCTTGATTTGATTGACCATCTTGCTCTTCTTTCTCATCTTCACTATTTAGTATCGGTGCTCCAGATGTGACTACACTGTCAAAATTTCCATCCCATGCTTCTTCTTCCTTGAATATGACATCCCTACTAGTAATCATTTTATTTGAAATAGGGTTGAATAATTTGTAGGCTTTTGATTCCTCATTATAACCAATGAAGATACATTTTTCACTCTTATTATCCAATTTTATTCTTAATTGAGCTGGAACTAAAACATATGCAATACATCCAAAAATTCTAAGATGAGATACAAAATGTTTCTTACCATTCCAAGCTTCTTGTGGAATTCTACCTTTCCCACTTTTTGTAGGACTTCTATTCAGAATATATATACTGCACACGCTACTGCTTCAGCCCAAAATTCATTAGAGAAGTTCTTAGCCTTGAGAATACTCCTTGACATCTTCATTATGGTTCTATTTTTTTTTCTTTCTGCTACACCATTCTATTATGGTGTGTACCTTGTCATATATTGTTTCTTGATCCCATTATCTCTTAAAAAATCTAGAAATTCTTTAGAACTATATTCACCGACCCTATCAGATCTAAGTACCTTAATGAATAGTCCACTTTGCTTCTCCACCATAAATTTAAACTCCTAAAATTTATTGAAGGTTTCAAAATTCTCTTTTAAAAAATATATCCAAGTTTTCCTACTAAAATCATCAATAAATGTCAGAAAATATAGACTTCCTCCTAAAGATGGAGTTTGCATTGGACCACATATGAACTAGTGTGAACCAATTCCAAAGACATCTTTTCTCTATTTGAACTTCCTACTGGAAAACTCTCTCTATGTTGCTTTCCCATAATACATCTTTCATAAGAATTAGCAGGCTGCTTAATGGGTAGCAATCCTTTTACTAGATTTTGCTTTTGCAATACACTTAATACATCAAAATTAAGATGACCATACCTCAAATGCCAAACCCATGTTTGGTCTAAGTAAAATTCCTTGAAACTAACATCCTTTGTTCCTTGAATTCTATGAATCTGAAGGGGAAACATCCTATTCCTAGTCATCACTTTTGCAATCAACTTATCACTAGGAATCTTATCCATAATTGTATAAACATCAAGTTGTTAAAGAAAAATCTATACCCATTTTCAATTAACTGTCCAACACTCATTAGATTAGTTTTAAACTAGGAACAAAGTAAACAACTTGAATATATCTCTTTTCTCCATTTTTAGTTAATACATATATAACACCTTTTCCCATCACAAAAACTACACTATCATTTCTCAATTTTACTTTAGATTTTATAGATTCATCCAAATAAGCAAATAATTCTTTATTCCCTATCATGTGGTTGCTACAACCACTATCTAAAAACCATATATATTTAATGCTTTCTTGAGCAACATTACAAGTTAAAAATAAACTTCAAGAATTATTATCTAATACATCAGAATAATTTGCATTAAATGCTTATCCATATCTTCTTGTTTCTTCTTACATTCATTTGCCAAATGACCACAGTGTTTACAGTAATAACATTGAACATGACTTTTATCAAACTTTTGTGTTTGTTCTTGGAATAGATTTATTCCTCTTCCTCTTCCTCTAAAACTTGATCTTCCTCTTCCTCTATTAGAAGAAACCTGAGATCTAAAAACATTCTCTGACTTGTAGAATTCCTATTTCTGCTTATTCTAGATTCACGAGACAATAAAGATCCAAAAAGTTCATCTATAGATAACTGAGTTAAGTTCTTAGATTCTTCAATGACAACTACAATTATATCAAATTTTCTAGGTAGACTTCTAAGAAATTTTTCAACCACTGCTTGATCAACTATATTTTCCTCATATGATCTCATTTGATTAACAATATTCATAACCTCAATATAAAAATGACCTATAGAATCAAATCCACCCATATGAATATTTTCAAAACTTCTCCTTAAAGTTTGTAACTTAGCTACCTTTACTTTGTTTGTACCTTGGTAAGCAGTTTCTAGTGCATCCCAAGCTTGTTTGGACCTTGTTCCTGCAGCAACTCTTGGAAATACTGAATCATCCATTGCTTGTTGAAGGAAGAATAAAGTCTTAGCATCCTTCTTTTATTCTCCTTCAACTGATCTTTATCTGCTTCTGGTAAAGTCTCATAAACTGCTTGATTTTGTTGTTCTGCAAAACCACTGGCTACCAAATCCCAAATATCTTGTGAACAAAACGAAGTCTTCATCTTAATAGACCAAAATTCATAATTCTTACCATTGTAAAGAGGAATTTGAGGCTGAGAAACACTGCTACTTGTTGCCATATTAAATAGTTGATCTTCTACAACAAAGCTCTAATTTTCTCCAACTCACAATGATGAAAAAAAATCTCCAACAACAACACTTCCCTCGAGCTAACAATAGCTTCAAATCTCCCTAAGCTTTGATACCAATTTGAGAGAGGAAATATAAACAAATGACATAATTTTATAAAATATTTATTCTACTATTACACAAAATGCTACAACATATAACACAAAACATAATTCTATCAAACTTCAAAGCAATAAATAAACTTTATTGACTAAATTGAAACTGATTACATCTCCTCCATTTATAGAGGACTTATTCGATTGTATGAAAGGAGTTACAAAACAAGATGACTTCTACAACTCAACATCACTCTTCTACGTGAACAATAAATAGACAAGACTAGAAGAAGTCCACTTTTTTATTTGGTAACATGAAGATTACCATTTGAACTGCTTGCAGGTTTTTAGAAAATGTGGAGATCTTGTAAACTCATAGAAAAGATACTACAGTTCAGTTACACATGTGGAAGAATAAATTATTCCACTCTAACAATAACTATATCATAATTTGAAACAGTATGCAAAATACCTTCCATCAATTGATAAGTTGAAGAATCTTTTTATTAAATAATTCATAACATACCACACTTTTAAACAAGTTTTTATAAATGAGATAACAAGTTAAATAAACTCAATCTTGAGAAAAACTACATTATTAAATACGCTTGAGCCAAAATAGTTTTGTGTCTGTCATGTGTAAATATGACATTCTAAAGAGCAATGCTAACCTGAAAACATAAAAAATACATTACTGAGATCATAGATTTCCTTCATACTTTACAACAGTTGTATACAAGATTATCACCATGCCATGCGAGTTCTGTCATTTCAAAAGTGTCCCGCACAGAGTTTATCAGCCAAAGCTAAAGAGATGATAGTGGTCGCCTAAAATTTATCAGTCGAGAGGTAAATAGTAGTCCTAAAATTTGTCAACAAAAGCTAAATCCATGATACAAATTTGTATTCATTTGGAGGCACTTGTCCAAACCAAAAAGTCTTATAGTATCAAGTAAATTGGCATCCACAATCATTTATAGTTTGAAATTCACCCCCACTAATATTTCAAACAACAATATTAATAAAATCAATGTTTTATTGTTAAGTGTTCAAATTTGAACAGTTTATACATACGAACATTGTTGCAGAATTTTATGCTCAAAAATCAGGAAACATGATTGCTTGAAACGGAAAAGATTGGTCACATATAATACTTTGGGTGGACACTATAGTTCCTGAAGTAAATTTACACTGACTTCTGGATATTCTGTATTTTGTAGATGTAATAAAATATTGTTATGTGTATGTATGCATGTATGTTTAGTGTTATACAATTAAATGGTAGAGGAGATGTTTCCACATTATTTAGAAACTCATTTTAGAAGATTTACAAATTGATAAAATCAATTTAACTCATCTTTTGATTTAAGATCTGATAAAATCAATAGTCATTTCATGAACAAACTGTTAAACACACTTTTGGGGTGAATCACCATATTCTAAAAAATGAATCTTTTACTTTAACCAATGCTTATTATTTATTTGAGTCAATTAATTTTGAGAAAGATATTGCAAAGACAACACAAATACGGGAACACACGATTTTAATGTGGAAAATTCAATAGAGGGAAAACCACAGTGAGAATCTGAGTCACACCATATGAATAACTGATTACAAGAGTTTAGGCCACAAGTCAAGGAGTGCACTACCCCCAAAAAAGATCTTGCAGGTTAAGGCACCAACCTCAAGGCAAGATATGACGAGGTTTTAAAAACTAAGGCACAAACCTTAGATCAAGAAATAATGATTACAAAGTATGAACTGACTTGGAGTGCATTCTCTAAAATGTTGATCATAGTCCATTGTTTATTCATCTATAACTAATTTCATCTCCGTTTGTTTTTCCACTTGCTCCTTCACACTTCACAATACCTCGACATACACCTTCATCCATCACACACATTTTATCTTTGAACGATAACCTCCTCTATATATCCATCGCAACACAAGATAACCTCTACTAGGTTGGCCTAATAGGATGTAGCATGTTACATAAGACTGTTGGCCCTATTTATAATCGCCAAGGCATCCACAAAGAAAATAAAGCATGTGAAGTATCACACCATGTTGACACGCCTTAACCAAGGCCCAAAAACTTTTCCATGATCACCGCAAACCGTGTAGTAAGGACCAAAAACTCGAGTCAGCCACAAAGGATGATCCAACAAATATATGTTGGCCAAATAACCACAAAAAGTGATGTAGACCTTCAAGATCTCTGCGGAAGCACAAAATAACACCACCTAACACAATTATATATATATATATATATATATA
>MU228124.1:2041062-2062278 GCA_018584345.1 Thuja plicata | reverse complement strand
TAAATGAATGCAATCTACCATGCACAAAATTTTTGAGTAATGCATGTGTTAGTTAGAAGGAAGTTAGTTTGGAATGTGATCTCTGGGATTGATTGATAGATAAGGAATGATAGAAAGGATATTTTTTCTTTTTTGATAGATATGATTTGATAGAAAGGATGAGTGTCCCAAGTCCCTGCCCATGTTTCCAATATTTGTCATCATTGCATCTTTTTTTGTATTTTCTGAAATTTTGAAGAGCGTCGAATGATTCAGATCACCTACCATCTGGATACCGCCATGACCTCTTGATAGCGGAAGGAGTAGAGAGATTGAATAGAAAGAGAACCTAGTGCACCCAAATATTGACCATCTGGGTTCAACTATGTTCCCTATTTGAAAAGAAAGAGAGCCAAAAGCACCCAGATATTGACCATCTAGATACTGTTTGTCCTCTGAATTAATCTAAAACAAAGAAACCAAGATAAAAATCCTATGCACCTAGAGTCCATCTGGATAACACTGTGAGCTCTTGATTTCAAAAAGGGAAAGCCAAGAAAACAAGATAGAACTCCTACGTCCCTAGAGTCCATCTGGATAGCATCATGAGCTCTTGTTTGCAACATAAAGGGAAAGACCATAAAAACCAAGATAGAACTCCAAAGCAACTTAGAGTCCATCTGAATAGTGCTGTGAGCTCTTGATTCTATAAACTAAACAAGCAAAATAAAAGAGAAGGAATGTCCAATTCTTTCCTAGGGTTAAGCTCAGATCGTGGAACTGTGCGGCTACCAGATAAGTGACAACACCTACCGCATTTATCCTAAATCATCATGGCCCTGAAATCGATGTGAACATTCAACAGACAGCAATCAAAGAAAATAAGTCATGATCTATCATAGCTACTCTCCTCACATGGTGGATCCTGTAGTAGCGTAAGAACATAACCGCAAAATATAGACTGACATCTGACCGACTTGACTGACCTATTCAACATTTTGGATGGTTCCTTGATGTAGTTGGATTATTTTGATTGGCTTGATTTCTTAAGTGTGTCTGGTTTCAGTAATAGATTACTCATATAAGACTGACCTGTCTGGTTTGAGCGTATCCATCACTGTGTAAGATGATTGATATGATTGGATTTATTGATTGTGATCGTGTTGGTAGCTGATCAAGCTGTGTCAGATGGGCCCAATGTTGATTCGCATAGCTCATGATTGTGACAATTGATAGATTGATTTGATAATTTTGGCAGATGATCAAGCTGTGTCAGATGGGCCAAATGCTGATTCGCAAAGCTCATGATTGTGATAGTTGATAGATTGGCTTGGTTGCCAGTTTCTTGCTGATTGATTTGATAGATTGATAAAGCTGTGTCAGATGAGCCCAATGCTGATTCACAAAGCTCATGATTGTGACATTGATTGACTAGGTGTGATTGCCCTTTGCTCTCTTGATAAATGAGTTGGTTTTATTGCTTTGGATTTTGCAAATTTTTGGATGTTTTTTGATGAAGATTGATTTTCTTAGAACATTATGATCTTTTTAGGATTTTTGATGAGTTTTCTAATTTTTTGGATTTTTCAGGACATTTTGAATCGCCCCCTAGTCTGGTGGACCAGTATTAACCATGGGTAAGTGCTTGGTGCTCAGAGGGGATTGTCCTTCTAGATATAGCTTGGGTAGTCAGTCTTGCATTTTGAATTGTGCTCAAGCTCTTAGAGTTCATTGATGGTGAATCTGGATTTTGAACACTTGGTGCCTATTTGCCAGATTTTCACCAAGGTACCTACTCACTAGCGCCTGATTGCCAGGTTTTCACCAAGGTAACTTTTGTATTTTCTAACTTTTTTGGTATTTTCTGGATATGTAGATAGGCGCCTTAACCATAGAGACCTCAAGGGTAGAACCTCTTGAGGTGCATGCTGTTGATGTATCCAGGGAGCTGATCTCCTTCTGGTGTCACTAGTATGAATGCCCCACTCTGAATAGAGATGAAAATGACAAATGGTCCTAGCCAGTTAGGCTCAAAATTTTCGGGTTTGACTCGCTCTGCTTGATTCTTTTGATTTTCCATGAGAAAAAGATCTCCTACCTCAAATTTTTGTGGCTTCACCTTCTTATGATAGTTTCTTCTAAGGCGATTCTGGTAGCCTTGTAAGTGGTCGAAGCCATGCTGCCTTCTTTCATCTAGTAACTCTAGTTCACTGAGCCTTGCTACTCTGTAGTCTTCATCTGTGATCAGATTCTTCAATGATATCCTTAGGGATGGGATTTCCACTTTGAGGGTTAATACCACCTCTAATCCATAGACTAGGGAGAAAGGAGTGGATCCTATAGGTGTTCTCACACTAGTTTTGTATGCCCATAATGCAGGACTAAGCTGTAAATGCTTGTATCGCCGTGATTCATTCATTGTTTTCTTCAGGATTTTCAAGATTGTCTTGTTTGTAGCTTCATCTTGGCCATTCCCTTGAGGATAATAAAAATAAGAGAACCCTTGTTTGATATGGAATTGTTTGCATAGCTCTTCAACATCCTTGTTCTGGAAAGGTGTACCATGATCTGTCAGGATTGTTTGAGGGATCTCGTATCGACAGATAATGTGGTTAAGTATGAACATTGCTATTTTCTTTCCAGTTATGTAAGTGAGGGGAATTTCTTCTAACCACTTGATGAAGTACTCTTTTTCTGCTATGATGTATTTGTGTCCATTTGCTGAAGAAGGTGTAATTTTGCCCATTAGGTCAAATCCCCACATTGAAAATGGTAATGGTGATGTAATAGGATTCAGTTCTTGGGCTGGTGCATGGATGAGGTCTCCATGAATCTGACACTGTCTACACCTTTGTACATGTTTATGTGCATCTGTCTCTATTGTGGTCCAATAGTATCTCATGCAGATGATCTTCTTAGCTAAGCTGTTGCCACCTCCGTGGGTTCCACAAATTCCTTCATGTACCTCATACAAAGCTTTCTGGGATTCCATGTAAGTGAGACATCGTAGTAGTGTTCCATCTAGAATTTGTCTGTATAAAGTAGTTGAGAGGATGGTATACCCAGAGGCTTGGCGGATGAGGGATTTTCTCTAGTTCCTAGACAAATTGGGAGATAAGACACTATTTTGGAGATAATTATAGACATCTTGGTACCATGGGGATTCAGAACCAACAAGGTTGCATGTTGATTCTATGATGGATGCCTGATGTGATGGCACCAAGAGTTGCTCCACTAGAAACTAGAATTTTGTTTTTTTTCCTAGCATATCAATTAGTGATGCTATGGTAGCCATCGCATCTACAACTTTGTTATGTTCTCGTGGGACTTGCTCAAAGAAGATGTAATAGAACTTGGTGCGTAGTATTTCCATTTGTGCTCTATATGGTATGAGTTTCTTATCTTTGGTCATATAATCATTGTTTATTTGACTAATGATCAACTGCGAGTCTCTAAAGACCTTTAGGTTCTTGATTCTCCATTGAATTGCTATCTTTAGACCGATGACCAGTGCTTCATATTCTGCTATGTTGTTAGTGCATGGGAAGTTGAGTCTGAAAGACTTTGGAATTGTGTCATGATCAGGAGTGATAAGCACTATCCATGCCCCCGCACCATGGTTCGTGAACGATCCATCAAAATAAAGTTGCCATACTTCGATCACTGGTTGTAGTGTCATAATAGATTCATCAGGAAAGTCTAAAATAATAGGTTGATGGTCTTGAATGGGTGCCTCTACTAGTTGATCCATGATCACTTGTCCTTTGATGGCCTTTCTGTCTACGTACTCAATGTCAAACTCACTCAAGATCATTACCCACTTCGCTAGTCGTCCAGTGAGCGCTGCTTTTCTTAGGAGGTACTTTAAAGGATCAATATGTGCGATCAACTTTGTTTGGTGACTCAACATATAATGTCTTAGCTTTTGGGAAGTGAAAAAAACTACAAGGCATGACTTCTTGATTGGCATATAGTTTAGCTCATATCCCACCAATGTTCTGCTTAGATAGTAGATGGCCCTCTCTTTACCTATGTCATCATGTTGTGGCAAGAGTACACCTAGTGTTGACTCCGTCACTGAGATATATAGAAGCAATGGTCTACCTTGGACTGGTGGTACCAATATAGGAGACTTGAGAAGGTAGTCCTTGAATATTTGAAATGCCTGTTTGCATTTCTCTGTCCATATGAATTTGATGTCTTTGTGCAATAGATGTTGGAATGGGTGGCACTTGTCTTCTAGTTGAGCAATGAAGTGCCTGATTGATTGGAGCCTTCCTTGTAACCCTCTTAGTTGTCTCGAGTTCGATGGCGGGGGCATGCCTAAGATTACTTTGAATTTTGCTGGATCCACTTTGATTCCTCTATGTGACACTATGAACCCCAGTAACTTTCCTTCTGTGACACAGAATGCACATTTCTTTGGGTTTAGACGGACCTTGAATTCCTGCATTCTGTCAAAGATTGGTCCCAAAACTTGTTGATGATCCTGTCGAAGTATTGACTTGACTAGTATGTCATCCACATAGTCTTCCATTGTTTTGTGGATGAGATCATGAAATATAGTTGTCATAGCCCTTTGATATGTCACTCCGGCATTCTTTAGACCAAACGGCATGACATTCCAACAATATGTCCCCCAAGGACATGTGAAAGCTATTTTGTGTTGGTACTCTGGTGTGATCCCTTATTTAATTATATCTTGAAAAGCCATCCATGAGTGATAGCATTTGGTGTCCAGCAGTTAGATCTACTATCATATCAATGTTTGATAAAGGAAAGTCGTCCTTGGGACAAGCTATGTTGAGATCCCTGAAGTCTGTGCAAATCTGTATATGACCACTATGTTTTGTAACTAGTACCACGTTAGATATCCAGTCCGCATATGGTATAGGTCTTATGAACTGAGCATCCAGGAGCTTTTTCAACTTTGCCTTGACTAGCAATGCAACATGGGGATGCATCTTTCTTAGCTTCTACTTGACAGGTTTGGCATTGGGTAGCAACGGGAGATGGTGTAGTACTAGCTCTGGATCTAACCCTAGCATATCCAAGTAGGACCATGCGAAATTGATCATCCTTGCCTTAAAGAAGCTGATAAAATATTCTCTCTCCTTGGGGGTGAGTGATTTCTCCAAGTATATGTTCTTTGGGTTCTTTTCATCTCCCAAATTGACTTCCTCTGTTTCTTCTGCTAGCAATGCTAATTTCTCCTCTATCAAGGGGAGGAGTCCCTTCTTTCCATCTGCTAGTGCCTATGTGAGGTTTTTGCTAGAAGATATGCCTTATTTTAGCTTTTTATCATTCTTTTGTTTTTTTTTCTTTTGTGGACTGGAAAGAGGAGATTCCTCCCCGAAATATGCCGCTCTATCAAGGTTAAAGGAGAATCCTACCTTGTGGTCTCCAAATGGAATGCCTTCCCTAAGTCCCATGAAATGAGCTATAGCCTCATTGTTCTCAAAGACATCTAAATCAGGTGGTCCTTGTTGATCCCACTTTATGAGCTCTGGGTGTACAAGACAGATACTTTAACGGTTGTTTGGCTCTAGTTGACTGAAAGGGACTACATATATGGTTCCTACAAAACTAGACTGTGATGTGGACGCACCACTTGAGGTCTGATAAATGATATGCTTGTGTATGCAGGGTTGTTCGGTAATGGTCATTTGGTCAAATAAGTCTGCTAGATTTATGATAGTGTCTAACTGAGGGGAATAATCTGGGATTGATAGTTCAGATTCGTGAAGGGATCTCCACTCATACTCGTGGGAGTCAATCTCAATAAAACGCTCATCCGATGTCTCACTTCCTTGGTTATCATCGATTGTTATGTGGAGGTCTATTCAGGTTTGTGTAGTTCCCTCTTCGGCGGGAAACAACTATGCTAATATGTTTCCTATCAAGACATATTCTATGTTGTGCCCCCGATGCATCTCTGCTATTTGTTCCTGATTAACTTGAATGTCTTGGATTACAGGACTGGTGCTTTTTTGTCCATAGCCCAACCCTCTCGTGTTTCTCTAGGTTGGTGGGAGAGGCAATTCCATTATGCCTTGTTGTCTTGCCCCCAGCCTATTTGTACCATCATACCCAAATATTTGTATCATTGTATAACCATTACCAAAGTTTGACAGGGGTAGTGGTGGTCGGATTGTCTCTGGTGGGTCTTGGTATAACCAGGTATTAATGTCTTGTTCAAATGGCTTTTCTTCTGCTATGTTTCCCCATCGTACAAAGGTTGTGTGTGGACATCTGAATAGAACATGCTGCGTTGTTTCTGTTGCAATAATAGGTTGTGGAATGCCATGAGTTCTTGGGCTTTGAGGCATGTGTGTGATGGTAAAAGCCTCTTCATATCTATATTCACCACAACCCTTGTCCATGGTGGATATCTTGCCTGCTTTCTTTGTGATATCTTTAAGATTTGAATCTGAAGAGGGAATACTTGCATCGTGGTTAATGACTATCTTTCCTACTGTCCGTGTGACATCCTTGGGATTTGAATCTAAAGAGGATGGGATGCTTGCATCTTGGTTTGATGGTACCTAGTTATTAGTGCTGATTTGGACCGCATTACAATATTAGAAAGGATTGGGATCTCCCTCTATGATGATCTTCTCTCCCTGGTGTGGGAACTTGATGCATTGATGGTATGTCGAAGGTACAGCTTGCATTTCATGTATCCAAGGTCTCCCTAGTAGCATGTTGTATCCCAACTCAAGGTCTAAGATTTGGAAGGGAGTATTTTTTACCACAGGACCAATACGGACATGTAGAATGATAATACCTTTAGAGGAACTTTCCTCTTCATCATAAGCTATTATATTTATCCTCCTTGTGACATAAATGCTTGATTCTAAATAGCCCAATTGATTGATTAACTTTAGAGTACAAATGTTTAACCCAGCTCCACCATCAACAAGGACCCTACAGATATTGCTTTTGTGGACCTGGACAAGTAAGTGCAAAGGATCATTATGTAGGGGTTTATGTGGTGGCACATCACGGTTTGTGAATGTGGCATGTTTGTTAGAAGCTATATGGTTGACCATCATTTGGAAGCTCTCGAGTGTTATGTCCCTTGGGACAGCTGCATTCTGAAGGGCTTGGTCAAGTGCCATTTTATGCTGCGGAGATATGCGCAATAGGTCAAACATGGAGATTTGGGTAGGTGTGCACTTTAGTTGGTCCACTATGCTTGTCTGTGGATCTGAGTTTGCTTTAGGATTGGCAAAGATAGTAGGTGAGGATGGTAATCCTTGAAAGATGACTTTGGCATGACGCGTTGTTACAACACAATATTTACCTTGGTCTTTTATAGTAATTTTAGCCACATGGCTATCTAAAGGATTGAGGCAATTGATAACCTTATCACTATTGGCATACATATAGTTAACTTGTTTTGCTTGTCCACAGGCCCAGAGGATTTTACCTTGTTGTGATCATGAAAGGTATCATTGAAAATAGTGTGATCAGTTGTGCCTTTGGTTTGGGTATTCATCACATCGATGACCCCTGTGTCAATAAGATCTTGGATAGTGTGTTTCAATCGGTAACAGCTAGCCATTTTGTGCCCTTTCACCCGATGAAACTCGCAAAAATCTTTGTCATTATACCACCTCGGTTTGTTTTCATCTTGTTCAAAGTCCCTGATTTTTGGGAGAGTGATAGTGTTTAATTGTATCAACTTGCGCAAAGATGATTCTATCGGCTCTCCTAATGGTGTGAAATCTCATTGTTGGAATTGAAACCGTGGTCTGTGTTGATTCTGTTGTTGACTGTTTGATACAATGACTACTTGTACAGGAGGAGGTTGGTTTTGGGTGTATGCTTGTTGAGTGGGCCCTGTGGGTTTTTGGTTGGCCACAGGTGTGCCTTACAGTGACACCTTGGGTTGTGTGTAGTTGACCATCTTCACATTAATTACACCATCGCTAGTGACATTTTTGTTTTTGTTCCACCACTTAGCTTTGTCCGTTGCATTTTTGTTAGTATTCATTTGTGTGGGCTCTGCAAGGATTCCTCGTTTCACTCAGTTCTTCTCACAATGAACTCCTCTTTCGATGAGTTGTGTGAAGTTTGAAGCTAACTGTAACTCTGTTGTGAATGACATGTCTAGAATTAGATTGTCAACAAACATGACTATTAAGTCTTGTTCGGGCACATCATATGTTATGCAGTTTTCCGTGTTCCTCCATATCTGTAGGAACTTCTCAAAAGACTCTCCATCCTTCTATTTGATATCGCAAAGGTCCTTGATGCTGACCTTGCGCTCGATGTTATGATGGAAGTGAACTATGAACTTTTCAGCCAGTTCACCCCAATACTGAATGCCATGAGGTAGATGCGAGAACCATTCCACTGCTGTTCTGGCCAAGCTTTGTGGGAAAAGTCACATTAAATATGTCTCATTATGTGCAAATTTGATGCAACTAGCAAAAAACTCTCGGATATGTTCAATAGGGTTGGTATTGCCCCTATATTTGTCAAATTTTGGTACTGAGAATTGATTTGGGAATGAAGACATGTGGAGAGAATGGTCAAAGGGGTATGGATATAAATCCTCTGTGGTGCAGGATTTAGTTTGCCCCTGATTTTGCATATCCAAAATTTGGGTTTGAAGGGTTTGCATTTGTTGCATTAACATGTTCATTTGATATTGAGGTTGGTGTGTGAGGGCATTCCTCTATGTTGTAGTGGGTATGAGGCTACACCTTTGTTTCCCTTGAGTAGGAACATAGGATTTCATCCTAGGGGCTTGATATTGATTTCCCACTGAGTGATTTGTAAATGAGGGCACATGGGTAGCCCATGGTGGGTTTTGATGTGTTTGCTGTTGTGATTGAAACTGGGTTTGAAACTGCTGGGGTAGATATTGCTGCTGCTAAGGTTGGGGTTGAAACTAGGGTTTCTATTGCGGGGGTTAGAATTGAGGCAACTGAAGTTGGGGTTGTTGTTGCGGGGTTTGGAATTGAGGAAACTGAAGCTGGGGTTGCTGTTGTGGAGGTTGGGTTTGAGGAAACTGAAGCTGGGGTTGCTGTTGCGAGGGTTGGATTTGAGGCAACTAAAGCTGGGGTTGCTGTTGTGGTGGTTGGATTTGAGGCAACTGAAGCTGGGGTTGTTGTTGCAGAGGTTGGATTGATGTCAGAATGGGTGAAGATGTAGCCTTGGGCGGGCCTTGACTGTATGTCATTCCAGCAGAGTTGGATCCCTGTGGGCATGAGGTGTTGATCCCAAGACTAGTGTGAATTGATTGCAGCAGCGACATTATTTCAGAATAGTTGGTATTTGGTTGGATGGAAGGCATAGCATGAGAGCTTGATTGTCCTAGTCATGAGGCCAAAGGTGGAGGCATACTAGTGACCATGGGCGCACTTAGTTGCGAGCATGTCATGCCTTGAGTGGAAGATGTGCTGGCCTGGGTCGGGTCATTGGTTTGACTGGATATAGTCTGTGTCAATGTGGGTAATACCAATGGTGGAAATATTGGAGACACAACAGGTAGTATCTGAGGAGGTTGAGTAGTGTTTTGACCTGCGAGAAGGTTTTCGGGCCATATAGTCGATACACTGAATTCAGTGGGGAGTTTGAATCCCTTCTTTATTAGCATGGCCAAGTAACGTTTAGGGTTCCTCTCTACAACAACGTTAGCTACTTTCATGGAATAAGCATCTTGCTCCACATCTTCAAGTTCTTCTTCTGTAATATCTTGGAAAAAGGCTGCCCTACGGGGTTGTTTAATGAATACAGCATAACTGGTATTCATGAAAGGATCGTTCTCTTGCTCTGTTTCCCAAGCGGGGAATTAGTTGATATATGAATCATCAGGTTGAGTTCTTTCCTTGGACCTTGTGTAAGGGCCTCCATGAGGTGTTTGAGACATAGTGCAGTCCAGGTTTTGTAACTAAAACAAGTGATATAAAGCAAACAAGGAAGAAGATCCTTTCTAAGGAAGTCTGAGTTATGTTTTGGACAAGGGTTATTCTAAGGACAGATTTTGATATAATTTGATCTCAAAGTGGTGATGATAAAAATATAAGATTTTTCGACCTTTGCCTTGGACAAAGTCACTTTGATAAAGATGATGATGTTTGATATGATGAGATCAAGGTTTTTTGAATCTGAGCTTCCGAACTAACAGTGTTTTTGACAATAATTATGCTTTACAGAGAAGGGATAATCTTTAATGTTTTGAGATTCACACAATGTTCTTCGCATTTTCCTGGGATAGACACTAGTTTTGGACACCAAATAAAGAATTCTTTCAAGGTTTTAGGTCAAAACATGAATATAGTATCTCTGGTCAATTGTGGTACAACTTCACCGATTGCGATAAAATAAACGGTTGATTGCGGTAGTTTATCACCGATTGCGGTAATAAACACGATGATTGCAAAAATAAACAAGTCAACTGCGACAAACTTCCTTCAATTGAGGCACAAAGTGGGCACTTGTGGTAAGTGGGGAACAGTCTAAAAAAGACTAGAGAATAAGTATCACTGCTTGATAATTTTGAAATTTTTTGAACAATGCTTCTGATCTGCAAGATAGTTGACGTTTGACAACCCTAGAATTTAACACGTTTGACTCGTTTTGATAGTTTGGATGTTTTGTTTTGCATTTTTTAGAAATTGATCAAAGAAACAAGCACAATAGACACTATGTTTTGAAGAATGAAGACTGAAACTGTGTATGTTCTACAAATTTTTCAAGTTGCAAGGTTATCACGAGGTCTCAACAATGAACATTCAGATTAATCTAGGTCAATGGCTTCAGAATACAATGTTATAGGCCTAATACTTGAATGTCCATTAGCTCACACAACAATTGTCATGCTACTAGGACATGAAGATCCATGACGTAGGTGCCCGTGTTTTTGCCATTTCCAGGTATTTTTTCCGTGAAGTGAAGATCTCTTTCACTACACAAATACCGTGGGACACATATGTTGGGAATCTTGGGGGGAAATTCAGCAACCCCTTGCACTATAATAAGGTACTTGTTCGAAGGTAAAATGGGTTGGCCTCTATTTAATCAAGGTTGTAGTAAGGGTCCGTGGTGTTTCTCCAATTGGTTTGTATGTGTGTGACTCACTTAAGAGCCTAGTTGATCACGCTGGCTCCTTAGGGATATTCACCCGATCCAGACTATCACCAACACGCCTCACCCAAGCTTGTCTAGATAAGATAAAACTTTGGTTCACGCCTTGTTTATATACCGATCAGAAGGATTACCAGTTTAAGGTCATTCTTTGAGGAAGAAGCGCGTTCCCCGGACATGCCTTTCTAAAAAAGTATAAAGGTTTGTAATCTAACAGTTTGTGCAAGTGCACCCAAAACTCAAGACACAAGGTAAATTGATTAAGCTCCAAAGTTTGAAATGTGAACTAAGCTACACCACCATACAAGCACCAGTGTTCAATTTTAAGCCCAAAAAGTAGGTGTTGATTGCTTGTTCAATTTTAATGCACCAATTTGAGAGATTTTTTGCCTTTGTTCAATTTTAGTCCCCACGTCAATTTTAAGCCCAAATCCAAAATGTGAGATGTGATACGTTTGGAAAGCACTGTTCTTTTTAAACCCAAATCGATAAATGAATTCCTTTTAGTTTGCTTTGTTTAGACAGGTTAGTATTGAAAAGGATTCTTGCAAAATGAGAGTATATGTAACTTTGAAACAATGAATGATGCTTACTAACAACTTACCCTTCTCTGTTCTTGGTGATTTGTCCAGTCCTGCATAGAAAACCAGAAAATGTCAGTTTAGAAATGAATGGACAGAAGATTTGGATTTGATATTGCAATATTTCTTGCGATTGCAGCAAAGTACTAGCAAGTGCGGTAAATCTCTAGCGATTGCAGTAAAGCACTGGCAACTACAGCGAAGTGCTATCGATTGTAGCACAGATTGGGCAATTGCGGCAAAATAATGACGATTGCGGCACAAATAAGGCAATTGCGGCAAAGTACCAGAAGAAATAAGACAGAAAATGATAGAATAATACTGTGAAAGCCTGCAATCAATTACGGTATTAAATCAGTCGATTGCGGCACAATTTCATCAATTGCGGTACAATACCAGCAACTGCGAAATAATACAAATATAAAAAAAAGACAGATTTTTAGATTTGCGACCGTACGGCCGTGGTTGATCAGTCCTGTTTGTCATCTGCAAGAGATATTTGGGCTGTTTGTTTCACGTTGGGTTCACCAAAATGTATGCCTCTCTTCTTTCGTGATCCGTGATTCCCAAGCTTTCTAAAGGCAAGGGTCAGTAGCAAAGGTTTTACAAATGATATAAATCAAGTACACAATAACTACTAAAACAAATAACTTGAAATGTAATCAATAAAATGTACAAGCAAGAGAAAGGAAAACAAATGAATGCGAACCCCATGATGCTTGGAGCTTCTATGATTTCTTTCTACTCCTTCTGAAACGCTATTCTTGATGCTCAGTATTGGCGGGGCAGTATCTATGACTTGAGAAGTTTTGAGAATTTTCTAATTGAAATGAGTGTGTGATCGCAAGATGGCTTGAATGCTAGAAGTAAACTAACATAGTAATGGCGCACGAGAGCTTGAAATCTTGGATCCTTCAAATGGTTATGAAGGGTTTATTATATAGGAATTGTTGATGATATGAACGGTTGAGATCAATCCCAGAGATAGGGAGATGAATGGTTGAGATTAAAAGGAACTGGAGAAGCCATCATTAAACTCCACCTCTTCATTTGGTAAAGAGGAGATAGAGCTTGGTTGATTGAAGAGCTAATTGTGAGTTACCTTTTTGAACTGAAGAGGTGGGTGAAGTTACCCATGTGGATTGGAGAGATGGGTGGAGTAACTCATGTGAGTTGATTGGAGTTATCTCTTTGAAGATAAATGAATATTTAATTCATTTATTTAATTATTGTTTTCAACATGTGAGATAATTGAATTCTTTTTTGATTTAGAATTGCTTTATTTGATGAAATTAAATTAATTTAATTGGAAGAATTTAATTAGTAAGTTTAAATATTTGAATTTAAACTATAGGAAATTAAATTTAATTAATCAATTAAGGTTAATTAATTAAATAAAATTAATTATTTAATTAATTAAATAAAATTAATTATTTAATTAATTTTGGAAATTTGATTAGGTGATTTGGGGAATGAATTTAGAGGAAAATAGATGATTAATTAATGATTAAAAAAACCATTAATTAATAGATGAAAATTAGTGTTTTTAATATAAAGTCGCAAGCCTGTCCATTTTAGGGTGTCTACAAATACAATGAGTTCATAATGTACAGAAACATGAAGATCAACCTGACAAGAATTCCAATCATCTATATTCTTTAAAGACACTGTGGGATAGAACATTGTCGAAGTCATGTGTTTCCACCCTACCACAAAATAGTTACACTTCCTAGGAATATTTCATTACATGAAAGATACCCATGCCAACATGAGGAAGTCTAACAAAGTAATACTGACAAGAGTAATGGAATTTTGTGCTTCAAAAAATATATTTACCTTCTATTGCTAATGTAATGATATACTGGTCATAAAATATGCATACAACATACATATGAAGGCAAACAAAATAATCTTTCTTAACTAACTAAATTCATTTCAATATGTCATCTTTATCTCAATCACATTTATTCTAAAAGTTAAACATAACATGAGTTTATATCAACATGGAGGAAACACAAGAATGCATCCATGCATATGTTCTTGAAATAAATGAAAATTTGAGTCAGACAATGTACCATGACAACTATGTACACATAGATATGTTTAGAAAAAATGATAATGGGTTGAACATGATCATTCTATATCTTTCCAAATATTGAATGATAAATTAATTTCAAATATTCTTAAAAGATAAACTTAGGTCACCAAGTCATGATTTAGGGATAGAGGTCAACCAGATAATAGTTCAACTAGTACTTTCTTGATTCGTAATTAAGAGTTTTCAAAAGTTAACTTACTCTTATTTTCTAATTAATGTCCATTTTTTGTTATGATACTATCATTGTATTTATAGTGTCATTCTTTCTATACATACTAAATTTCTTTCTAAGAGAGAATCTATCTTGGGCAATTATCTTATTGCTTCAAGTTAAGTATTTTGGTATAATGTTCATATCCTATTAGATTTAGATTTCTATTTTCATTTCCAAATGTAAGATGTCATTTGTAAATTTAATAAAAATACTTATATATTCAAAGAATATAAAAATCTGTTCATATTTATTATTATTATTTCTAATATGACTATATGACAATAAACACAAATATCTCTAAATTACTTTATCTTTTCCTTTCTAGAACTCTTCTACATTTATAAATATAATAATTAATATTTGAAATAAATATTATATTAAAAAAATTCACTAATTACCAAACATAACCCTCAAATAGTTATCAAGTTAAACTTTTTTTTTTCTTTCCTATATAATATATCATAAAGCATTTGGAAAACCAAGTCTCTTATAAGTACATCTTTACTACTAAATATCATTTTTGAGTTCTATTAATATTCTAGACCTTCCTAAATGAATTCCAACTTAGAATACATTTTTAATAAAATCAATAAAAAAAATCAGCATGATTCTTTTCTATTCTTTACCTCATCTATGTACTTATACATCAGATTTCTTTGAATAAATATTTGTATTCAAAATTCATAGATTACTTTAAAAAAAAATAATCTAAAATTAAGTATGGTTATCTTTGAATCAAAGTACATATCTACATATGATTATCTATGACCTTTGCTGAACTTTGATTATATGAACAAAAATGAAGAGGAAACATTATAGATATTAGCTTTAAAAGTACAGAAGCTAAAATGATGCTTAGAGAAACAAATACTAGTCCACTCAATGACAATCCAGACAGAGCCTTTTATTGCAGCGACAAGGAGGTATAGCGTACACCAAAAATATTGATGGGTTTTGGTCATTATTAATGGTAAAATCAAGAGCATTCATGAATAATTTAAGGAGAATTCATAAATCCAAAGTTGGTTGTTATAACACCTACCAATACAGTCATTACCAGCGTATACTCAAAGGCAAAATAGGGTGTTATGTGAGCACAAGAAGATGGGAAAGAGTGAATAGAAGTAGTTACAATGACTGTAGGAATTGCAGATATTGGACATGCAAAATAGAGAAACATGAAAGAAGGCACGTTAACTATTTGACTGGATGCCACAAATGAGAGATGCTCTCATGAAATGCGAAGACTTTCTAAATTCCACGAAAAATTACATTTTCAGGTAAAGCTTTTAAAACTTTTAACCTAATGCAATTGGTAGGTCTAATGCCAAATTTCATGACCGTTCTCAGCATCTTCCTCCTGTGTCAAAATGGAAGCTTTGGAATAGGGCATAGCTCCATCAACAGTGTAAGAAGGCGGCATGCCTTGATAGGAGTGCATGCAAAATATGGAAGGAATATAAACTATTTGGTAAAAAAATTAAAATGTCTCAAGAGATGTGGTTTAATAAAACATCAATCATTGGATGATCTATTCAATATATACGTGCTAAAAAGACCTTACTAATCACTGAGTTTTATGTCTAATACAGATGCATCACAACACTATCGAAGAACATGGACACACATATCTAGGGATTCTAGCAAAGAAAATATGGATGGTGAAGGAAAAAATATAAAACTCATTAGCCAAACCCCATGTTGAAACATTAATTAGTCTCGTCTCGTCTTGGAAATTTAGAGAGAAATTTTTTATTAACAAATAGGTTATAAGAGTAGTTTACAGGATCATAAGAATAAGAAGCAATGATAAAGAAAATTAGAAACTACGTAAAGGTTAAACAAAGGGAAATTCACAAGAAAATGACAACAAAATTTCAAGACTTAGAAACGCTTATCCATTAAATAGAATGCAAAATTCATGTAACATTGCTATTTCTTTGGTCCCTCTGATGCAAGCAGAAGGTTCAAATACTTGTAAACATACCTGCAGCAGCATCTAGTGAGGGATCATTGTAACAATACATTATAGCGTCCCAGAGATCATTTAACATCTTGGCCACATCACTGTTACTACATCCTTGTTCTGTGACACGTCCAACACTTAAGATTGAACGTTGTTGTTGTTACTATTATTTGTCACTGAAAAGACCAAAACGATAAAAGGTTGTTGGCAAGAGACACTAATGGAGAGATGGTATGTTGTCATTAATGGAAACTATAGATGATTGGCCGACACAATTTTGTGATACCAAAGGATAGAATAAAAAATTGGCTAAGTCCAGAATTACTGGTACAGTGATACAATTTTGGTATCATGATCGATATGGACACATGATAGAGTTTTGATGTGCGATTGGAGGAGACGATTCATAGGACATATATAGATCTATGTTTAAGATCACAGAGTTTTATGTTAAGAGTGGATGGAGTTATGATTTGCTAAGTAGTTGGTTAACATGTCAGGGACAGAGACAAAGACAATTGATCATTAGATCGTGCAACGATCCTATTGGATCGATGATATAATCAGTTTGATGGATGAAGGAGTTAGAGTTCTTATGACACATGATGTGCATGTTATGATTTGGGTTAGCATGGAGATTTGATAAGGTATTTGGCCAACACACTACACGCTACTCATTTTGTTCTTATGCTCGACAATGTTAAGAAACAATTGATATATATAAGATTGAGTTTTTGAGAAAGATCATATGATAACGATAGAGATTATGATGCAAAGGTTAAGACATGCGATATACTACAAAAGGGACATCATTCATAGGTTCTCCAGTCAGTTGATCAGTTGTACACTTCACTAGAACTGTATTAGCATACTTGATGCTATTTGTCAATTCATGACTGAGACAACGAGTCCTATTTCTTTTTGTATTAGTTTGCTGAGGCAGTGAGCCTTGTCGGTGGTTTTTGTAATTAAGTGGTGATCTCTAGGTTGTAAGCTTGAATGCATGTGCATTCTCCTCTTATGTAATCTCACCCTTAACCAAACATTTTATTTTTGTAGAAGTAAAACATATTGTGGGTTCCATCCGCACTGTGGTTTTTCCCCTAACATGGTTTCCACGATAAAAATTATGGTGTTATGATGTTATGGTTGTTATGTTATGGGTTACTTTCATTTGTGTTCATTTCATTGATATACAAATTGTGGTTGAATATTAAATATGTTGGAGCATTGATTCACCCCCCTCTCAGTGTTCTTCAATCCTAACAATTTCTATCAAAGTTTTGGTCCTTGGAAAAAGTCTAACTGCTTGAGGAAGATCATGATGGTAGATTAGATGGTTTCTAGCAGTGCACAAAAGAAGCTTTTGGACGAGCTTGATAATATTGAAAAAGAAAACAATCATAATTCAGAATTGGAGAGAAAGCTTAAGGATGCTGAAAGTTTCATTGAAAACCTGAAGGGTCAATTGAATAAATCCATAGATAAGAGAAAAGATCTTGTTGAACAATTTCAGCAAAAAAGAAGCTCAAATGGTTCTGAATCCTCAAGTAGATAGGTCCAAACCTCACAGCCAATATAACACAAAGGAAGAAACAAGACAAGAAGGAAGAAAATGAGAGATTCAACCTTTTATTATCATCAAAAATCATTTACAATAGATTTGTAACATGTTGTTTCACATGTCAGTCACACATGCCAAGCACATTGGCCTAATTACACTCAAAACCCTCACAAATCCTACCCAAGATAAGACAAATAATCTTATGAGATAACCTATCCCTTAGGAACAAGTTCATAAGCTTATAAAGTCATCACAACATCTAGTCGGCCTAGAAAAGATTATATTATGCAATCATGGAGAAAATGTATTACAACAAATAGGTCAAGACCAAAATATTTAGGAACAACCTCTAATAAAAGAATTAATATATGTGATCATAAAATAACATTCGGCTCAAACATAACAATGAGCTAGCATGATCACACTCGAAAAAATCCATCAGAAGATAGGGAAAATGATCAGAAAAATAACAACCAACCGGAAAATGAAGAAAAAGATAGACAGACAAAGAATCTGTCATAACTTATGCGCAATAAAACCAAATGATGTGTGATCATAGGATTATCTCTCGAAAGAAACCAAGAACACGTTGTCATGAACACAACACAAAAGAACAAGCACAGATCGACCGCTAACCAAAATACTAAGCCAGTCAAACAAGAGAAAAATATATTTTTGTTTGATGCAAGATTGCCAAGATCCTAAGATGCTCCTTCATCAGAAACCCTAGGTAAAATAAAATGTCTATAAGAGAAACTTATGAACATTTGACAAGCCTTGGAATAAAAATCTCATGCTTTCTTTGATCCAAACATCCTCTTTATCTACAACTCTATGTTGTTGTACCTTTGCACTATCCCTTGTCAGATTCATCAACTTACCCCTCTCTGTACTCCCTTTATCACGTCTCCTATCAACACTAGAAATCGGATCACTACATCCTTCCTTTTGTATTACTGATCTACCTCTGTTCCAAAGCTTCATCTATTCAACACTTAAGGTTTCTTGTTTCTTCACCTCACCCTTCTTACAATCTGATACCAACTTGCCTTCATCAGATCTGCTTTCAAGACCCTTCTTCCAATCCATACAAAGGTTTGTAGTCTGATTCTCTGAACAATAACTCTTCACCATACTCAAATTCCTTGCACTTCTCCCTTTTTCTTCCCTTGAAGGAACTGGAGTAATCTTCTATCCATCCTTCTATATTATGGAAATTTTTCTTCTATAATCATGAACAAGCACTCATAGACACCACACCACATAACACTTTATCTATCAAAGGTCCAATGCTGAAATTTACCAGACATTTCTCTTTCACCTCCACCATGTGATCATCCGAAAACCAAGCTATCCCATAAGGAAAAGGATGTTTAAGCCTCTTCAATCCAAGCTTCTGCACCATCTCTTATGATACCAAGTTATCAGTACTACCGCTATCCATAACAACCTAACAACATTTACCTCCTGATTTGTAGACAATCTTAGACAAATTCCACCTTTGTAAAGGTTCATCTTCCTTCTTACTCAATATGACTCTCCTAAGAATAAGTGACTCTCTTATCTCAGGTTTGCTTCATTAGTCACAACTTGATCAGTAGCATATTCCTCATGTGCCAGAAGATTTTGTTTTCCCTTGTTCTTACTAGATCCTTCAACACATTAAAAATCCCTATGTCCTATGCCACCACATTTGTAACAAGTACCTATGAACTCCTTGCTACCATTCCCTTTTCTAGGTTTTATCTGATCAGATTTAACTTCAATGGTTTTCTTCTTTTTGTCATTATTTCTAGCTTGTTTCTCTCCTCCTCTAGGCTTACTTTGTCTTCTCTTCAATGCATACTTATAAGCATCCTCAATAGTATAAATCCTCAACACAAACAACTCATCTTGAATATTAAGTCTCAGACCATTAACATACCTAGGCACCTTCTCTTTAGATACTTCCTTGTGACTAGATCTAATATTCATCTTATAGAATTCCTCTGTGTATTCTTCCACACTCATATCTTTCTACCTCAAGTTCTCCAACTTCTTGAAAAACTCTAATTCATAATCTTCAGGGATGAATTTAGCTTTTAACCTAGCAACCATCACCTTCCATTTAGTGATTTTTGTTTCACCATGCTCCTCTCTATATTTATGCATTTCCTTCCACCATAAGGTAGCATGACCCTTCAACTTAGTCTATGATAACCTAACCCTCTATGAATTTTGCTGATGTCTTCAAGCTCAAAGTAGTCTTCTAGTTCTCCAATCCAATCTATCAAATCCTCAGGATGCAATGAACAAGTGAAGATAGAAACATCCATCCTATGAATTTTACTTAATTGTACCATAGCTCTCAAAAACCTTTCTTCATTTGCAGGGATCTCAACATCTATAGTTTTAAGATCTTCAATGGCCTCCTCAAATTATTCTTCAATCTTAGGATATCTCCTCAATCAAGTCAACACATTTATGATCTCATTCCTTATCTCAACTCTAAAGTCTTCCATCATTTTCTCTAGCTTCTAGGGTTCATCCTTCTAGGTGGCATCTTCCAATCCTAAGGTGCAACTGCTTCTCCAACCAGTGATCTAGTATACATCCTCGGTATGCCTTTAACTCTAAACAATAAGCAGTAAACCCTTCCTCACTATCTTGCACAAGTCCTTTGTGATTGCGATTTAGATATTCACTTTTCCACCTCTCTATCAATAGGCATAGGGATTCACAAGTCAGGAACTCCGATTTGCCAACATAGGAATCTCAACCTCACTCTACCTTGCTTAGCTTTTCTCAACCTCGCTCTACCTCACTCAACCTCAGTCAAAATTTCTATGATACCAATTGATGCAGTCAAGGATGAAAAAAAAACAAGAAGATTGGTCCAAACCTCATAGCGAATATAACATAATGGAAGAAAAAATACAAGAAGGAAGAAAATGAGAGATTCAACCTTTTATTATCATCGAAAATCATTTACAATAGATCTGAATGTTGTTTCACATGCTAGTCATACATGCCAAGCACATAGGCTTGATTACACTCAAAACCCTCACAAATCCTACCCAAGCTAAGCTAAACAATATTATGAGATAACCTATCCCTTGTTAGGATTGCTTAACTGCAATCTTCCAAAGAACACCTGCATGCAAAGCTGTTACAAAGAAGGAGAAGCAGACAGAAGAGAGAAGACAGAAGAATGGCTAAGGCGGCCGATAGGCTAGAGACTGCAAATGCATGTTGATAGAAATTATGTTCTATATTCAACAATGAAATGATTTACAATCTCGATGAATAAAACTAAGCGGTGAATCCTTATAAAGGATACCGAAACCCTAAAAGGGAAACAACTAGGAAATAGAAACTTCCTAAGTCTAACTTAAGCTAAGAGTAGATAACTAATAATTAACTGATTTAATTATTAGCAATACTCGACTACTCTAACACCCCCCCTTAAGTGTAACTTAGGGAGAAGCAAAAAAAGCTAAACTACTACAGAAAGAAGGAAAGATGGGTCCCGACAACTAGGCCTGATCAGGTACCCAAAACATAAAGCTGACTAGATGAAAAAAACCTTCAATCTAGAGAAAAAGGTCTCCCAGAGAAAGGAACAAGAAAAGAGCAAGAAGCATCTCCGAAGCATGTCTGAAAACTCTGTCAGAAGATACTGCTGGAACCCCCACTGAAGTGCATGACCAGGTAGAGAAGACAAGTGTCTGAAGA
>MU228124.1:2020825-2032356 GCA_018584345.1 Thuja plicata | reverse complement strand
AATTATTCCAGAGGAAGAAGTAGCAACTTCAGAGGAGCTGGAAGAGGAAGAGGTAGAAGTAATGGGGGAGACAATAGTAAAAGGAATGTCCAATTCTTTCATTGCAATAAGTTTGGACATTATGCTTTAGAATGTTGGAGTAAACAAGGTGAAACAGAAAAGAGAAGTGTTCATAGCATTGTTGAAGATAAACAAAATTTGTTTATTTCTTGCTTCAATACAAGTGCAAGTGAAAATAATGTGTGGTATATAGACACTAGATGTTCTTCACATATGACATATAATGAGCATCTATTTTTTGAATTGGATCAAAAGCATCAAATTACAGTAGTACATGGAGATAATAATTCTCATGGAAGCAAATGTAAGGGTACTATTGCAGTTACAACTGAACATGGTAAAGTGAAGCATATCAATGGAACACTATTGATCCCAAAAATCAAAAATAATTTGTTGTCTGTTGGAAAAATGTTAGAGAAAAATTATCAAGTGACTTTTGATAAAAATGAGTGCATAATAAGAGATAAATCAAACAAGAATGTAGTTATTGCAAGAGAAAAAATGACAGGTGATAGGATGTTTCCACTTTATTTTACTCATGGGAACCAAGCACTAAGGTCTAGTGAAACGAGTGAAAGTAAAATTTGGCATAAAAGATATGGTCACCTCAGTTTTAATGGTTTTATTTTACTCAAAAGATTAAAAATGGTTTAAGTTATAAAATTCATTGAAGATACAAAAGAGGTATGTGAAAGATGTATTGTTGGAAAACAACATAGGATACAATTTATTATTGGAAAATCTAGTAGAGCTAAACAACATCTTGAGATAATCTATACAGATTTGTGTGTTCCTATGGAAACACCTTCTTTGAACAAATCTAAGTATTTCATAACCTTCATTGATGATTACTCAAGAAAAAATTGGGTGTATTGTTTGGATTCAAAATCATAAGTATTTGGTAAATTTGTAGAGTTCAAGAATTCAGTTGAAAAACAAAGTGGTAAGTATATCAAAGTGATAAGGTCAGACAATGGAGGTGAGTACAAGTCAAATAATTTTATTGATTTTTGCAAAAACCATAGAATCAAAAGAGATTTCACTACTTCCTACACTCCACAAAAAAATGGAGTTGCTCAAAGGAAAAATAGGATAATTGTTGAAATGGCAAGAAGTATGTTGAAAGAGAAAAATCTGGATAAATTTTTTTGGTCAGAAGTAGTATACACAAAAATATATCTTCTAAATAGAAGTCCTACAAAAGTGGTTAAGGGAATGACTCCTGAGAAAGCATGGTCTGGGGTAAAGGCAAGTGTTGATCACTTCAAAGTATTTGGATGTGTTGCTTATGCACACATACCAAAATAAAAAGCTTTAAGTTAGATGATAAAGGCCTTAAATGCATTTTTATTGGTTATGGAACTAAAAATAAATCATACAAATTGTATGATCCAATTGCAAAAAAGCTTGTGATAAGTAGAGATGTGGTATTCAACGAACTAGCAGAATATACCAAAGAAAATGAAATTAAAGGAAAAGATATAGTAATTGATGATATTGAAGAGGAGGAAGAGGAAGATGAGCCTGAATCATCTAGTATAGGAGAAAGAAAATATCAAAAGTATCAAAGAAGAATAGAGAAGAATCATCCATCAACTCTTATGTTGGATTCAAATTTTGAAAAAATTACAACAAGGTCGCAAGCAAAAGTGAATTTTGCACTAATGTCTCAAATCATGGAAAATAATGAGCCACAAACATTTGAACAAGCTCAAGAAAAAGAAGACTAGGTTGAAGAAATGAACTGTGAAATAGAAATAATTGATAGCAATTATACATGGGATTTGGTTCAATTACCTCCTGGTAAGGAAATTATTGGTACAAAATAGGTGTACAAAACAAATTATAAATATGATAGAAGCATTGATAAGCATAATGCTAGATTGGTAGCCAAAGGGTACACTCAACAAGAAGGTATTGATTATACTGAGACATTTGTATATGTAGCATGAATGGATAATATCAAATTGTTTTAGGCATTGGAAGCTCAGCAGAGTTGGACAGTTTATCAAATGGATGTGAAGAGTTCTTTCTTGAATGGATATATTGATGAGGAAGTGTATGTTTCATAGCCTAAAGGTTTTGAAATACCTTCTAAAGAACATTATGTTTGAAAATTAAAGAAGGCCTTGTATGGTCTCAAACAAGCACCAAGAACATGGTATTCAAGGATAGACTCCTACCTACAGTAGAAAGGTTGTTCAAGAAGTAAATTAGATCCAAATCTCTATATCAGAAGCTCAGCTCAGGATATTTTTATCTTAGTTCTCTATGTTGATGATCTATACCTTCTTCTTGTGCATACCTCTTGCGTACTAGTCTTGCTTTGTTTCTTGTGACTTCTCCATTCTCATTCAGCTTATTCCTGAATATCCATTTTGTACCAATGACATTCTTGTCATTTGGTCTTGGCACAAGTGACCATGTATTTTTCTTCTCAATCTGTTCAATCTCATCATTCATAGCACTTATCCATTCTTCATTATCTAGTGCAGCATTGACAGATTTTGGCTCAAACTGACAAATTAGACAATTTGAGTTTAAAGACTTACTTCTTGTTCTTGTACCAGCTTTCTTATCTCCTATGATCTGGATCTCTAGATGGTTCCTTCTTACATATCTTGCAAGTACAAGTACAACTCTTTGCATATCAGCTTGATCATTACTTTGATCTTCATTCTGTTCTTCATCACCTTGCACATTATTCAGATTATTATCCCGACCATCGGTAATAGTAGTCTGACCATCGGTTGCAACATTCTATTGTTCTAGAATTAAGCACTGTTGCTCTGGTAGAGTTTTGAGTTCTTCACAATATACAAATTTTTTGTAGTCCTCTGGTTCTTTTGTGCTTTCCAGCTCATTCTTTTCTACAAATTCATCTATCTTTACATTTGCACTTTCAACAATTTTGTTAGAAGCCTTGATGAGACATTTATATGCTTTTCTTTTGGTGGAATACCCTAGAAAAATACCTTCATCACTCTTAGCTTCAAGCTTTCCATTTCTATCATCCTTTAAGACATAACATTGACTACCAAAGATTTTGAAGTAACTTACATTGGGTGTTTTACCATACCATAGCTCATAAGGTGTCTTCTTTGTGTCCTTCTTTAATTGTACTCTGTTAAGTGTGTAGACAACAATACTGATAGCTTCCCTCCAAAATATTTGGGTGATGCCTTTCTCTATCATAAGTGTTCTAGCACAATCAAATATTGATCTGTTCCTTCTCTCAACAATCCCATTTTGCTGTGGTGTTCTTGGTGCAGAAACCTATCTTTTTATAACATGCTCATTACATAAATTAGTGAATTCATCTGATATAAATTCTCCTCCCCTATCTACTCTCAAGCATTTCAGATCCTTACCACTTTATTTCTCTACCATAGCCTTATACCATTTAAACATCTTGAATGCTTCAGATTTATCTTTAAGAAACATGACTGTCATCATTCTAGAGTAACCATCAACAAAGAGAATAAAATATCTATCTCTATAATAACTCTTTGTCCTCATTGGTCCACATAAATTAGTATGGACTAAGTCTAGAATGTCATCAGATGTATGGGTTTTACTTTTGAAACTAGACTTAGTCATTTTACCTTTTTGACAATTATTGCACATGATGTTGTTTGGCTTTGTCATCGTCGGTAATCCTCTTACATTTCTCCTACTTATTTTCATCATGTTGTCAAAATTCACATGACACAATATTTTGTGCCATAACCATATGTCTTCATTTCTAGTCATTAAGAAAGTGGTGTTAGTATCATTCAGATAGAATAAGTTACCTTTAGTTTGTTCACCGGTACCAATCAGTTTTCCTGATTCATTGAAGATCTTTGCCTTGTTATTCTCAAATGCTACTATGTGTCCTGAATTATTCAGCTGAAAAACACTCAATAGATTATATTTCAATCCTTTTACCCAATAATCATTTTCACATTTAATCAATTTATTCAACATTATTGTTCCTTTAGCTTCAACTGGACAAGGTGTATCATTACCCATTCTTACTGTACCACTATTATAATCCTCAAAAGTGTTAAAATTTTCTTCGTCACCGATCATGTGGTGAGTGCAGCCACTATCTATAATCCAGATGTCATTCTTTCTAACCTTAGATATGAGTGCAAGTTCTACATACCTTTCATCTTCATCTAAGTCATCCTTCATAGCTACAAATATTATCTCAATGTCTTCATCAGGTTCGGTGTCAGTATCTTCATCTTTGCAAGTAGCTAGGTAGCTAGCCTTCTTTCCTTTGTCCTTGTAGTCTCAGGTATCTCTTCTTTCTGATTGTGGGTAACCTCTATAATCTTTACATTATCACCTCTATTAGATTTCTTCTCAAAAGATCTGTCATTACTCTTGTCATCTTTTCTTCTGTTAGGAAATCTTGTAGCAAAGTGTCCAATCTCTTTACAATTAAAACATACAAGTGGTAACTTGCCTTTGTATTTACCTTTGCCTCTCTACATTATTCTTGCCATAAGTGCTTCTATTTCATCTAGATCTTCTTCTTCACTTTCACTTTCACTATCTCTTGTAGATGTGTGTCTATGATTTGATTTTCTTATTCTCATAGAAGAGTTAAATATAGACTCTAAGTTCGGTAAGACACTATTGTCAAAGTTATTCATCTCAAATGAAATCAGTCTACCAATTAAACTATCAAGAGTAACTGTATTGTTTTCTACTACTCTCATTTCTTGAATGGAAGAAACTCTAATAGCATATACATGTAGTAAGGTTCTTAAGATTTTACTTACCACTGTCTCTTCTTCTAGTACACCTCCAACTCCTCGTATAGAATTGACTACTTCTTTTATTCTTGTGCTGTACTGTATGATGTTTTCTCCTTCTTTCATTCTGAGATCATCAAATTTTCCTCTAAGGCTTTTTGCCTTGGCTCTCAGAACATTTGTATCACCTCCATGTACAAGCTTTAGTTTGTCCCACATCTTCTTTGTAGTTTTGCAATCCTTGACATCTTCAGATTCAGCATCAGAGAGTGAGGAAGAAAGCTCTATAACCATGCAGTTGTGTTCATGCTTCTCTCTCAATTGATCTACTATCAATACTCCTATAGGAAACACATATTCAGTATCTAGGAATTGAGTAACATCATTACCAATGCCTGATAAGTGGAGTCTTATACTACTTTTCCATGAAGCAAAGTTGTGTTTGTTCAACTTGGGCACATTTCATTTGTTCATCTTGTGATCTTGAATTAGGTCTTGAAACCTTCCTTTCTAAAAACACAAGCTCTGATACCAATTGTTAGTAATAACTAAGAGGGGGGGGTGATTCAGTGGCCTCAAAAATTTATCATTTAAACATTAACCACCAATCAAATAAACCTCAGATTATTAAGTCCCTACAAGATGCATGCCATGAAATACTTATAATGAATAACTGTCTATCAGTTTTCCTTGTCTATCCTTATTCTCCTTGATTACTGATAAGCAGTATAACTATTTACCGAATCTCAATAAATAAGTAGAGTATACTGATCATTCCAGTGTTAACTATGTTAGATACAAAACAATAAAGAAATGAATCATACACACATAACACATGAATTTTTAATGTGGAAACCCTATTAAGGGAAAAACCACTGGGATCGGTACCCCAAATTTTCACTCTTATGAAGTGAGCCCTATTAGGAGCCAACCCTGTTTAAGGCTACAAACACACTATTAAGTGCGACCTTGTTAGAGGATTTTATACATAGAGGTTGTCACTTAGTATCAGGCATCTATTGCTACCATCCTTGAATCAGCCTCCTTCTTAGAGTGTCAATAGGTATCAGGAAAATCCAATGCTACTTTCATGAATCAACCTTTTTGGCACTCCTTGGGATGTACCTCAATATATAGAAGACTATTAAGTCCTGCTTTGTTAAGAGACTTGATGCTTCAATGTTTAAATTGAAACACTGTGACCTATTTCTAATGCAACTTTGAATTGCAGATTTTCAGATCTATTTAAGTACATTACCTCTCTAATCAATGTATCAATTCAATTCTTTGTGCTCCACACTTTCTTCTCTTTGATGTTGTGCTTCACTATTCGTCAGTGTCTATAGAATTCTTTAGTCAGTGTCAATAGAATTCTTTAGGTCTCCTTCAACTTGATTGATCAAGACTGTATGAAGTTCTTCTTCATCGGTTTCTCTTCAACATCCTCTTTTCATTCACTCCCCTTAATCCCATTTTCATGAATTTGATGTTACAAAAATGAATTAAGCTTGTCTCTTATATAGACATGATATTCACTATTTCTTGATTCTTGGTGTGAAAAAACAATCCAACCAATTTGATTTAAAGCATAACTCCTGATTTATCTTGTAGTTATCTTCTTGCCAACTGTACAAATCTTCTTTAAATCAATTACTTAACTCTGGTCGAATAAAACAAAGAAAAAAACCTGTTAAGTCTATCTTTTAGCTCTTGCTAGCTAGATATTTTGTCATTTTTTGAACTCTCTGTTTTGTCGTTCAATTCTTCAGTTAGTTGTCGGTGACAACTAACAGTTCCATCAGCATGACTCTAGTTAGCTTCAGGCTCTCTGTTCGTTGGGCATCATTAGATTTTTACTTGTCGGGCAACTCCATTTTCAACTCGTCGAGCATCCTATGGTTTTTCTTCGTCGAGAAACACTATCTTCTACTCATTGGGTATCACTGTGACTTTTCTTCTTTGCCTTTACTGATGGTGTGCACTTCATCGATGTTGTCTGTCACTTAGTGAATACTTGACTTTTATGCATTGCTGAGAGCATAACCTTTGTTCTGTTGATTCTCTAAATTCTTTTGACATTATGTACATGACTCTATAGATGATATCAAGTTGACATCAATGACAGTACAAACCATTAACTAATTTAATTATTTGCATTTATCTTCAACTTAACATTATCAAACATTTAATCAGTTACATGTCATCATTTCCTCCCTTCCTTTTCCCATTTGATGATGGAGTGTAAAGCAGGATTTGTTACTTTGGTGGCTAATTACTTAAAGAATAATTCATGGGTGAATTTTATGGTGGTGAATGATTCTATTCTTCCTATTCAATTGTATCTTAACTCATGGATGATCAAACCTGGTACTATTTATTTGATGATTTGGAAGGGAACTTCCTCTAGTTTCTTTTTGGTGGCATTTATTGTCTCTTTATTTTCCTCTTCTTCTATGACCCATCCTATCTTGGCTAAAGCTTGCGTGAAAAGGCCAAATTCCTAAAGTAAACATCTTCCTTTGGCTTCTTTTGCAGCACAAGGTTCTCACTATGAATAATCTTTGTTGAAGGGGTTTTATGCTTCCTAGTAGGTGTTATCTATGTCAGCAAGAAGAAGAATCAGTGTCTCACTCATCTCTCCATTGTGCTTATACTCATGAGGTGTGGACCAACATTCTATAGAAATGAGATTTATGCTAGGTTTTTCCTGCTTCTTTGCAAGACTTTTTTCTTTAGTAGAAATTCCCCTAGATAATAACCAAGTTATTAAGATTATTTGGACTTATATCTTCTCTCATTTGATTTGGGGGGTGTGGAAAGAAAGAAACAATAGAATATTTAGGAATAAGGCTCTTCCTCCTGAAGTGATCTCTGTTAAAGTTTTTAGAGCTATTAGGGAGAATATCAATCTTTTGGGATATAATAATTGCAATTCTCATTGGGCTCCTTGTTCCTCATATGAACTCAGGGTCTCGAAAAAGTGGTAGATTAACTTTTATATCTCTACTTCTTTTGGTCCAACTAAGAAGTCTAGATAAAGATTGGTGTGGCTCTTCCCTCCTAAAGGGTGGGTGATAATCAACTTTGACGGGGCAACTAAGTGAAATTTGGGGTCGGTTGGGTGTGGGGGAGTGAATAGAGATGAAAATGGAAGATGTTTAGCTATGTTGGAACTCCCCATGGGAAACCAGACCAACCACCTCGCTAAAGCTATGGGATCCATTTAGAAATTGGTTCTGGAAAAGTAGTTCAGGTGTAAGAAGGTTTGGATAGAAGGTGGTTCTAATAATATTGTTAAATTTATCAAGAGGGAAAATAAATCTTCATGGACTATTAAAATCCTTATTAATTCCTCAATAAAAATTATTCAAACCTTTGAATATCAAGTTATTTCCCATGTCTTCCGGGAGGTGAATATATCTTGTTGATTGCCTTATGAACATTGGGGTGAGATCTAAGTCTATGAGCACATGGTATGGGGAGGATAGCTTGGAAAGTGATGTCAAGGCCCTACTATCCTTTGATCAAGCACATGGAAGAAATGGAAATATACCCAATAATTTTCATAATGACAAGCACATATATTGATTTCATTTTGAGAAATGACTTTTTCCATAAGGTTATTGATGTTAATAAGCTCATTTATTTCTGGTACACTTTCCACATTTTGGGATTCTCTAAGCTTGTTGTGCCTAAAGAGAAGCTGGTACAAAGTTCTATGATGGATAACATGGGGAGGGGATATATGAAAAATTGAGCCTACTATTTGTGATGCCTGGAGGCAAAATGAGACAATGTGGTACCAATTGTGAAAGGGGAAGGTTACACCTCTCTTGGAAAGACTCCATGGGAATGATACCAAGGTAACTAAAATATTTGTGAAGGAATGGAGAGAGGGGAAGATGAATCTTTTGGGGGAATAATTGATCATGGATGATTCCTTTGGCAGAAGTCACTCATCTTCCTATGGAAGGTATCAAATTCTATAGAGATAGGAAGTTACGAGATATTTTTGTTAAGAAGATCCCAAGAATATAGGAAGAGAAGGATAACCTGGTGAAGATTGATAAGTCTTTTTTTCACCCTAAGAGGGTTAAGTCCCTCTGGAGAGAGATTATCAAAGGCATCATGTAGTTGTTTACGCTTGATGCATGGTTTATAAGGGTTTATAGCTATCAGTTTGTGATGCTGAACAATTTTTTGTAGAAGGTAAGGATCTCCTTTCCATATTATTTTCTTTCTTCCTTGAATGCCAATATTTCAGAACATAGAAAGAACCCCCATTATCACCATATTATTTATTAGGGTTTCATTTTTCTCATCTTTGAGCACTTTAAAGATAGGTTTAAGGAGAATCCATCCATGGCTTTCTCTATCTCTGATGATGATGGGGGAATAGTAGTAAGACGACAGATGCAGACTAAGGAGGATGAGGATGAGGCTTCCCCTCCCCCCCTAAGAAACTTAAAAAGGGGGATATGATCTTGATAGTGGGCACTAGTAAGGTAAAGGGGTTTCCTTTGAGGAAGGTTATTAAAAGAGTCAAGAAGATTTGGGTAAAGGGAAAGACGTTGTCCTTGAGTTTTCACATAGTGATGTGCCTATTTGCGAGGATTCTACCTCCTCTTATCAAGGTAAGGAGGTTAATTACCATTCCTCCATTGAGTTGAGCATTCTATATTTTCAACCCAAGCCAGAGATGGTGCTTGGTGTGTTGGAGACTATAAAATATAGCCAAGTGTACCTTTTTAGGCTTATCAAATGGGGTTTTCATGAAGTTAAAAGTCCACATTTGAAGCAGAGAGCCCTAGAGTCCAAGTTTGATAGTTTTTAATTTAAGGAGGGGATTAATGTTGATAATAAAGAAATCCTTGTTACCATTCAGGACAAATTTCCTTATAGTCTTCAGACTATGGACCCTATTAGTGATAAAACCCATGATGCTTTGACTGGTGCCCATTGGTCTAAAGAGGAAAATTAGGTAGTTGTGAAATGTCTCTCTAGAGATGTGGAAGCCATTGAAAAGATGAAGGTTTGTTATGAAAAGAAATTTGAGGATTCTAACAAGAGGTTTGGGAAGGTTGAGACTACTCTTAGGAAGATTATGGACCATAGAGACAAGGTGGTTAAGTCTATTGTTGATAATATTAACACTCATGTGTCCAAGCTAGAGAATGAGTGTGAGGAGAAGACCTTGATTGATTTAGAGGAGGATAAACTTGGTGGAAATGAGGATACAGACCTGAGAAAAAGAACACATGATAATATGGAGAAGAAGGAAGTTAATTCATCCAAAGATATGAAATGATCTTAAGAATTTTTTTTTGATGATGAATTAGTTGTAGGTTGTAGCCAAGACCCTTATGTATTTTTGCTAATCTTGTTTCTTTGGTTAGTGTTGTTTTGTCTGTCTATTGGTGTTTTTCTTATTTTTTGGTGGAGGCTAGTTGGGTATCTCTATGTTTTCTATATTATTCTAGTCTATTTTATTATTTCCGGTTGCTCTTTTCTTTTGTGGGCTTTCCTAAAAATTATAATACAAACATTTTTTAAAGGGTTCGGGTCCCTTCAAAACCTATTTTTGCAGTAATAAAAAACAAAATGGACATATACAAAATTAAGTCCCACGCCATACCCAAAATAGTAGAATCAAAACCATCCCACAACATTGAATCATAGGAAGGCCTATGTATTTCAAAACTGATGACTCATCATCATGATAATGCAATCAAAATAGGGACCCATGTCCATTGGATCAATTTCACTCCCTGTCATCTGCATAATGTATTATTGATTTTTTAAAACATTAAACAAAATTTGTGATTTGGCTCACCATTACTCTTCCATATCCACAAGAACAATACCTCCCAGACATATTTGGACACTGTCTCCCTATTCCACTTATAGATGATGATACAATGTCATTCTCACAAAGGTTTCTAGTGCATACTTAAATCTATCATATACAATGAAAAAGGTATGCCCATTAAGGAAAAAATCATGAGGGAAAAGCCCGCCAACATTATAATATCCTTTCCATAGATCATATTTTTGAATAGCCAAACAGAGAGCCTCAACAAAAATTACCCTATCTTTAACAACTTTCCCCATTATTAACTCTAATGAAGACAAATATTATAATAAATCAAGGGCAATGGAAAGAAATTTTGAAAGTGTATGTGTTAATTTTGGCCTTGTTAATCAACCACACACTTCAACATAGTCCTTCTTCACCAGGTACATACAAGACTGAATATGAGATTATTCATCTTATCTGCCTGTGTGATTCGACCTGTTGCCTTCTATCTAGACAGGGTTTTTGAAATTGCTCTCAGAATGAGCCTCACAACCATGGACCAATCTAAGAACGAAGGATTTATCATGATGAATGCAATACAATGCAAGATTATGCTAAGAAATGAAAGATGTGAGATAATCTAAACATGATTGCTAAATGCCATTATTCTAGAAATTGAAGTTATGCTATTGCAAAAATGAAGTTATTCTATATGATATTAGTAAGAAAATGAGACAACAATTCAGTATTCTAACAATGCATAAAAATGAGTGGGTAATCAGGGGGTTTTGAATGAAGTATGAGAGTTCTTTTATAGACTCTGAGAGGATCAGAATAGAAACTTTCCTTTTTGAAAATAAAACAAATAGAAAAGCCAGTTAAAAACAGAAAGCTTTATTAAAAAGAATTCAATAAATTGTTTTCTT
>MU228124.1:1991212-2003793 GCA_018584345.1 Thuja plicata | reverse complement strand
ACTAAAGATCAAGGTCAAGTTGTAAACCTTGGATCTAGAGTTAACTTGCGAAGCGTGAATCAAGAATTGAGCCAAAATCTAGTATAAATAGATGTTCAAATCAATTGTGAGTTATGAATTCATTATTCTTGATAGCCACAACAAGCATCTAAGGAGCAGAAGGCAGAATTCATGCATAGTTCAAAAATAGATCATATCAGTTGTCAAGAACACACAGAGGCTACTGACGAGTGCAAAAAGGTATTACTCAATCATGGAAGGATGATTACTTATACATAGGAAGTTTTATTAGATCTATTATTAGAAATTAGAGATTGCATACATCATCAGATCAAAGACTTATGTAGTTGCATTCTAACAAGTGCATCACATCTAAAATCCCTTTGTAGAAGGTGGACTTAACCGTTCTTTACAAATATCTTAACAGAGTGCACACTTAACAGTGTTTCTAAAGCTTCAAATGAAGTAGATCTTAACAGGTCTCCACTGTAACAATATTAACAGGGTAGGTCATCAGAAGTGACCAATTGTAAGCCTTAACTGACCCCTTCTTATCTGCAGATGGTGAAGTCTTATGGGTAAAAATCCCCACCGTAGTTTTTACTTCCTAACAGGAGTTTTCTGCGATATCATATCTTGTGTCATGTGTTATCTATTTTCATGAATGTTTCTTTTATAGTTACATATTAAAGAACTTATGATATGATTGCATATACATAAAGAAAGATGAACAATTACATAAGATAATTTACAAACTGATGATTAAGGGTTAATGGGCTAACCAAGAAAAGTTTTAGAGGTACTGATTCACCCCTCCCCTCTTAGTACATCATTCCAATATAATTCCAACAATTGGTATCAGAGCTAAGTCTCTTTCTTGAAAAGCTTAAAGAATTAAGAGAAAAGATCAGAGCAATGGAAAAGTACAGACTAGACATGACTATTGAGAATGAGCAGTTACAGATGCAAATAAACTTTGAGTAGTATAAAGAGGCGAGAATCAAATTAATAAAACTTCTTGATGAAAGAAAGATTATGGCAACTAGGATGAATGAGAAAGACTACAAAAATTGGAAATACAAGATTACTTTGAAACAACAGAATCATCAATGAGAAAAGCTTCAGAAGCATCAGCAGAAGAAATTACAAGTCTACAAAAGGTCAATCTACATTTGACAGATCAAATCAAGATGTTGCAAATCGGTCATGAGACTCAAATGGTGAAAATGATTGATGTCATGAATGATGCAAGAAAATCTGAAAATGAAAGAAAACTAGCCATTGATGATAGGAGGAAAATTACAGAGAAGCTACAAGAGAAAATTATGAGAGATTCAAAGACTTACTTAGCATCACCATGAGGTTACCAACTAGATTATTCTTATGAGTTAAGAAGCAAATAGATTAAATATAGAACTCATTGAAAGAATACAGATCATTGGTGAGCTAAGAGAAGAGAATGAAAAATTGAAGCATGAAATCAAAGTCCAGAATCAACACAATGAATTGATTTAAAAGGCTGAAAATAGCAACAAAAGGATGGATGATTTTCTTGATGGACAGAGAAGAGTCAACAACTACATAAGTTTAGGGTACAATGAGAATGGTGAATCTTCTAATCAACCAGATCAGAGGAATGTTTTCACAACCCCAAGAACCAAGAAGCTTTCATTCAATCACTGTGGAAAACCAGGCCACGCCTCAAATATCTGCAGAAGCAAAATGAAATGTATTTCTCAAGCACAATCTACTTTTATTGGTAATTGTTATAAATGTCAAAAGAAAGGACACAAGGCACATGAGTGTAGATCCAAAGTGAAAAATCCAAAGAGAAAAACCTATATGGAAAAGTACTGTCCTACATGCAAGATGAATGTGCATACACATAAGGAATGCTGGAAAAAGAACAACAAGGCATGGACACCAAAGGAAACTGATAAAAGCTACAAACCAACAAGAGTAGTTGACTCATATGTTTGGGACTATAACACATGGGTAAACTACACAACATGGGGAAGGTATGGTCATATTGTTGCCAACTATATGAGAAAGTGGACTAGAAGGTCAAGAGGTTGGACCAATCCAGGTATGACATGTTTATATTGTCATAAGGTTGGACATGTGATAAAATATTGCAAAGACTGACTGACAAAAACAAGTACACATCCCAATGGAAATACCATTGATGACATCAAGAGAATGAGAAACAAGATGTGGGTAAAAGCCAGAAACATTGAAGGTGCTGGAACAAGCAATGTAGATGGTGACACCTCATCCAATGGATCTAGTGACATCACTACATCCAACTAAATTGCACAAGTAAGTATGGAACTGCATTATGACAATTTTTACTATGCATCGGTTCCATTACACATAGTTCATATTGTAATATAAGCATAAATAAAGATGCAAAATATTGTTGTATGATAAAATATTGAGAAGCCACCATCGGTTATTGGGCACAATTTGCATCGGTGAACACTCATAGAAAATTTAGTAGTACTTATCAGAATGTATCGGTCATTACACAAGCTAAGTGTAAACCGACGGATATCGGTGAATGTTGAATCAACATAAGTTGTCTTCGCAACCTCACTGACAATCATCGGTGAAGTCTCCAAAACCGCTAGCAACCTTGATGCTTTGCACAGACACCAAAGATGTTATGAATGTCTCTACTGACAAAATCAGTCTTGATATACCGATGAGGTTGTAAGCATTAATGACAACTTAGGGAACAAAAAAGTTATAAAAGCCCGACAGGTAAACTCATTTTCGCACCCACGATTTTCGAGCAGACTAGAGCAATTTAAGAGCAATTTGGAAAGCGACCCAACAAAAATCAATTTGAAATGAAGCATTCACATTCATAGATAATCACAGAGAATCCATAAGTAATAACTCTCACTGACCACATTTTTTTATTTGCGAAAAGCCCTAAAATTTCTGCAAACAAGATGGCATCAACTTCTAGGGTTGAGAAAATTAAGGAAGATAAGAAGAAATCCTTCAATCTTGTCAGTAGAGGCTCGTGTTGAACCTAAATACAAGCTACACCCTGAAATAGCTTCACAACCTGATGATTCGGGAGCATTCTCTAGAATCCCACCTAGGGTTTTATTGGTAGAGGATGTAAGGTCTTATATTCACTACAAGATCTCGAAAATAGGAGATATAGACCTAGATAAGGCCTATAGGGCACTATGTGATGATGTTGGAAAGCTCAAAGAAGAGCACAAACACTTGGAAGTAAAGGGACTCACAAATGAACTACATTTTCCCAAGGTCTTTAAAACAGAATGGATAAAGATTGTTCTTAGCAGAGTTCACAATAAGACTCTATGGCTAAACAAGCCAAAGACAATAACAAAGGATGTTATTCATGCTATTACTAGTTATTCTACAACCGATAAACCATAGGCTCACAACAACCCATCTCTGGTAGAAGTGGAAAAACTGACTGGTGCTAAATCAGATAAAATAGCACTAAAGGTCAACACCATGACCGATGTGGAGCTGAAGTTTGGAGCATGTGTTGTTGGATATAAGATCTTCCAAGCAAGCCAAATGAATAGTATATTAAGTACAGCTATGAGCACAACATACACGATCATCAAACAGGGAAAGAAGATGGATCTTACAGAGATCCTGTTACATCAACTAGAGGAGAACATGTGCACAATAAGGTCTTCAAGGACAAACACTTGTAAGTTTGGTTCCCTCATAATGTGCATATTCTTTTATTTTGAAGAATACTTTCCTTCCATAGGAAAAGTTGTATGGGACACAAGCAGACCCATAACCATTCAGATAGGTGAATTCATAGAATCACTAGGAATAAATTTTGATAATGTTATGCATGAGTATTTCAAAACCATTAAGCAAAATGCTGCAAGCCATAACTAGAATTCCCGAAAGTCTAATAGAGGAACACCGAGAAGACATATGTTTCATGGTAGATACTGATTTCACATACATCCAAGTAGTAGTACCAAGAAAATCATGGCTTTCTAAATTATAATATGAAATCAAAGTAGGATTATCCAATGAGTGCATTAAGGCACTATTAAATGAACCAGTGGACAATAAGAAACTAAGATTTGGTACCTATGAAGAGGCCAAACAGAAGATTAAAACAAATCTTGTTGTCAAGAAGTTTGTAAAACAGTCAAAAAGAATGGTGAAGAATTTGAAAAAGAAATTGAACATATCTTTTGAAGGAGAAGAAGAAAGAGAAGGTGAAGACGAACAAGAGGGTAAGGAGGAACTCACTGAGGACCAACTACCCATTGGTGATACAGTAGAGAAAAATAAATCAGAGGAAGAGAAGTCTGATTCACCACCTCCTCCTCCACCAAAGAAGTCAAGATCAAGGAGTCAAACAACAAAGGATGCAACTCCTTCTCCCATGGTAAAAGGAAAGGTGTATAAGAGGAATCCTGACACACAAAAGGAAAAACAACTAGTTAGGGCACCAACCAAAAGGAGGAAATTTTTTCAGACAAATGAGGATTTAGAGGACTCAGCTATGGATGAACCTGACACTACAAAACAAGAAAAGGTTACATAACCCGCTAAAGACATTGATGAAATATGTAAGTACATTTCTGAAGCACCATCTATTGGACATCCTAAGATTAGGAAATGGTTAAGATGGGATTTTGTAGAACAGAATAAGATTGAAGATGCACTTATAGCTAAGATATGCAGACACTATTATATCCCACTACAATTCACTACACGTGATGTACCACAAGAATTGTTGATTAGAATATCTTCTAGATTCACTTTTTTACTCCATGAGGAGAAAAGGATAATAGAAAGAGTACTGGTTTCTCTTATGCCTCCTAAATCAAAGAGAGAATAAATCAATGAAATCATGGAGAAACATGCGAAAAGTTTCTCACCCAAAATGAGAACTTATAAATTTCTTAAAGAGAAGCTTATAGAGCTAGAACAAGAAACCCATGATACATGGAGCAAGATACTCAATACTGATGAGGAGAGAAATTATGAGAAGGAAACTATCACCCAAAGAAATAACTCAACAGTTGAATTAGACAGTGAAGAAGTACAGATAACTGGCCAGAAATAGATCAATATTATAGATGAAGAATGGCCTAACAACACTGAAGAAGTTACCAAAGAGGAATAGTCAATAAAAGGTAACTTAATTGATGATATAAATGATGAATCATGGCTAGACAACATTGTCAGTGACACCACAGGACAAGACCCTATAGCAGAAGTTCAAAAATATGAAGACATTAATGCTGCAAAGGGCAATACCGACGGACATGATACATCCATTGGCACTGCAACAGTCAATACACCTACAAACATGAATATTTTAATAGATGTTATTGATATTCAGTCAAGTCAGGAAAAATCATCTAAGAAAGATGATAATATACCCAAGGATATGGATACTGATGATAAAAAGTTGTATCCAACACTCAAAATGATACAGATGAAGAAATGAAAGATACAACCGACAATCAGCAAGAAGTGTGAGAAGAGAAAAACAAAGAACCTGATAATAAAAAAGAGGATACACTGGAAAAGGGTGAAGAAAAATATAAAAGTGAAGGAGTCAAGCATGATGAAGGAGTAAAACTGAAAGAATATATATCTATTGATACACCTAAGGAAAATGAGGAGACATCTTCACCAAATCAGTCGGTGGCCTTAGAACAGATACAAAAGGACACCTCATATTCTTGACCCTCACCTACCAAGTCAACCCAATCTCAAGCTTTACAGATGGTAGTACATCAATCTGCCACCCAGCCAAAGAAGAAGAAGAAGAAAATAGTAAAGAAAGACATCTTGGCTGTTGCACTAGATGAAGTAATAGAAGTTTGAAACTGGGATATTACCACTTTGGACAGTGATAAACTTCAAGAGTTTTGAGTGCTATGTCAAAGAAAAGCCATTCAAAAGAAAATGATACAAGAACACAGGGAAACAATGGCACTTGACAAGGCAAGAGACATTCTCCAACAACTTGTTCCTGAAGTAAAACTTGAAGAAAATACTATAGTTAAGGAACAAAAAGCTATTCTTATCGACGCAATCTCAGAGCAAAATATAGATGCAGAACAAGCTATGGAAGAACAAGCAGAAAAGAAGTATCAATACAAGTTAATTGATAAAATCAGCCAAGAAGTGGCACTGAACAAGGTAAATCTCTATGAACTAACTGATCAATTAGAGCCAATGATTGCTGAAGCAATTACTTTAGTTCAAAAGATGTGCATGCTTGAAAATTTTACAAAGGAAAATAGTGACAAGTTAGCAGAGATAGATTATAATGTCACAGCAAGTGCACAAAGCCTAACCTCAAATGCAGACAGTATCAAGGCACATCGTGACAAGGTCATTAAGGATAATAGGCTAAGACAAGAAATATGGGATGCTGAAACACAACTAAGAGGTGAGATTATAGAACTACAAGCACACATTCTGCCTAATCTTACTTTTCTACAACAACATATTTCTGATGCAAGAAACCTTATAGAAACCCCAGAGATGTCTGTAGTAGACAACATCTATGATATACATGTACGGATATCACTAGAGCACATGGCTCTAGAAATGCTAAAGGATAAATGGGAAAAGATGATGGAGGAGATCAAGTCCTCACATTCCCACCTTTTTGACAAACTGTAAGTACCTTTGCCTTTAGAATAAAAAATAGAGGAATAGAAATGAAATGTATATTGTATGTACAGAAGGAACAGATATATAAACATAGTCATATACAATATATCTTAAAAAAAGGGGAAAAGAAAATTACATAAGAATATGTATATATACTTACACTTACCGACATATACATAGGGGGAGTCATTCAAATGACTAAGGAAGGAGTATACACAGGTGTACATACTATTACACTCAGTATGTTGCACATATCATGTTTTTGATACTAATTTCAAAGGGGGAGATTGATGACATTAATTTTTCCATTAGTACACTTAGTGAAAAACATTGATAGAGATTATCGGTAGACTAAAAGCACGGAAGACTACAAGCATTATCGGTGGACTACAAGCATTACTGGCAGACATCCAGCATACCCGATAGAACACAAAGGTCATGAGAAAATGCTAAGTATGGAATTGACCGACGAACACTGACAAGTGTTGCACCGACGAAGTGAACAAGACATCACTGATTGGTCAGTAACATAACATTGAGATCATCACCGACGACACAATTTTGAGAACAAAACCAATGGAACAGAAAAGGCATACCTAATGACCAATTCAATAAAGGAACACTGACGACAAAGAAAAATGTCTGTCAGACCGACAGTCAGTTAGAGAACCCGCAAATAGTGGATATGAGTTTTACACATCAGATAAAGCAATGTAATTCTATTTATAGAGTTTTAATTTGTTTTAAATCATAACTTGAGGGTCAATCAAGCTTTATGTAAATGTTTTAAAATATCCTAATGGATCTAAAACATATCTAACTAAAGATCAAGGTCAAGTTGTAAACCTTGGATCTAGTGTTAACTTGTGAAGCATGAATCAAGAATTGAGCCAAAATCTAGTATAAATAGATGTTCAAATCAATTGTGAGTTATGAATTTATTATTGTTGATAGCCACAACAAGCATCTAAGGAGCAGAAGGCAAAATTCATGCACAGCTCAGAAACAGATCATATCAGTTGTCAAGAACACACAGAGGCTACCGACGAGCGCAAAAAGGTATTATTCAATCATGGAAGGATGATTACTTATACATAGGAAGCTTTATTGGATATGTTATCAGCAATTAGAGATTACATACATCATCAGATCAAAGACTTATGTAGTTGCATTCTAACAAGTGCATCACATCTAAAATCCTTTTGTAGAAGGTGGACTTAACCGTTCTTTACAAATCTCTTAACAAAGTGCACACTTAATAGTGTTGCTAAAGCTTCAAACGAAGTAGATCTTAGCAGGCCTCCACTGTAATACTCTTAACAGGGTAGGTCATCAGAAGTGACCAATTGTAAGCCTTAACCGGCCCCTTCTTATCTGCATATAGTGAATTCTTGTGGGTAACAATCCCCACCGCAGTTTTTACTTCCTAACAGGAGTTTTCTGCGATATCATATCTTGTGTCATGTGCTATTTATTTTCATGAATGTTTCTTTTATGGCTACATATTAAAGAACTTATGATATGATTGCATATACATAAAGAAAGATGAACAGTTAGATAAGGTAATTTACAAACTGATGATTAAGGGTTAATGGGCTAACCAAGAAAAGTTTTAGAGGTGTTAAAATTAAGCTTTCAAAGGTGTCTAGTATGCCCCAAATCTATTGTAATATATAGTTGGGATGCCAGTTAACGAGTTTACATGCATTTATTATGAGAAATGAGTCTCCCTCGATATATATATTTTTATAGCCCAGTTTCTTAGCTAAAATCAAAACTTATAGTAATGCACATGATTCTTCCATGTTGTTCATCCCATTTGGTAAAGAAAAAGATTTCCCTACAAGTAAGTTACCTAATTGATCTCTTAAGTACACACCTCCAAATTTACCTAGATTTCCTCTCAATAACCCATCAAAATTCAACTTAACAAAATGAGGTGTAAGAGGGTGCCACTTTATCTTAATCCTACCAATTTTAGCCTTGAAAGGGAGTAGCTAACTCCCATTGATTGGTAGGGAAATTTTTATCCAGCTCTTTATCCAATGATTATCCCATGAAGTAAATGAAGATAAACAATGTTTATGATTTTGATAATAAGAATTGATTACTTCAGAGATGGACATATTTATGATTTCTTGGATTTTCCCAACTAGTAAAACCTCTTTTCTGAATATTCTTTTGTTACGCTCCCACCAAGTTGACCATAACACCATTACTAGTCCCATAATGAATTGACAATTGGCGTAAAGAATGGTTCCGCAATATACAATTTGGTTAGCATATCACTGGTGAGAATTCTCTTTTGTAGTGCTAGCCTAGAAAAACTTCCTGCTTTAGGCATAATCATACTATTCCAACAAAATGATTAAGCTCTTTGTGAAGGTCGTTGATTTTCTTTGTTCTGAATGGCTTTGTATCCTTGTTTTGGTGAATAGTTTCCTTCCATAGGAGGTGCCCATATGATTACATCAGTTTGATTTGTTATGAAAATAAGTCTTTATGCAAGAATGTGATTGAGCAACATTTTATGTTCTTCTTCAATTTGGACAGTTGATAGGTCTTTCCAAGTTTCTATCCAAGAGAGGCCATCAATGTTACTAATATAATCAATAATTCTTGTTCCCCAAATTGCAGAAAGAATTGATATTTATGATTATAATTGAAGATGGTTCCTTAGGGGTGTATACCCATTCCATGAATCATTCCAAAACTGTGCACTTTCCCCATTATGAACTTTTCATGAGATGTAGTATGTAACTATACTTTTGGATACTATCATGAAGTACCACATTATTAATCCATCAGGTGGGTTTGATATTGTAAAGATTCTAATTGGTTGTTGAGTGTCCAAATATTTTGCTTTTATGACTTGACACCATAATGATGTTGGTTTGGTATACATTTTCCAAATGAGTTTCCCACCAAAGGTCTTGTTTCTTTTGTCAAGTTGATGGATTTCAACTCCTCCACATGCCTTATCTACTGCCATACTATCAAGGGAGATTAAAGACACCTTTTTAGCATCTAATAGGTTCCATTTCCAAAGAAAATTTCTAATAAGCTTTTCAATTTTCATTATTACCGAATTAGGTACCTTTAGCACATCAATGTAATAGTTTGGTATTGTTACAAGGACTGACTTTATGAATAGTATCCGCCCTGAGAAGGTTGGCCATCTTGCCTTCCATGCTGTAATTCGAAGTTTGATCCTCTCAATCACTGAATTCCAGTAAGAAATCTTATTCGTTCCCACAAAAAAAGGTATGCCTAAATATGTCCCTAGAAGATCACCTAAATTTTATAAGTTATTGTAGAGATCTAAATTAATTCGCCAATAATATATCATAATTATTAGTTACTTTAGGGCTATATCACCAATATTTAGTTGTCACCATTGATTTAAAATATAATCTAATGATCCTCATTGAATTCCATGGGGTAAAAATGTTTCTATTTGATTTGTAATGCTTATGGGGGCTAAAATTTTCTTCAAATTGTTGATCTGAATGGAAATCAATGGCCTTGAAGAAATTTTGGCTCCCATTAGCATTTAAAAATATAAGTACATTTATCTCACATAATACAATGAGTGTTATTAGATTATATTTTGAATAAATGGTAGCAACTAAATATTATAGAGTCCACCCCTTAAACCAATCAAAGATTTCCACATTTAGCCCAATAATTCTCTATAAGAACCCTATTTGTTTAAAATAGAAGTATTCGCCATGGTGATTAATGAATTTCATATTTTTCAAAAAATTGAGAGATTCGTCAATAGAAATTTAATTTTTTTCCAAAAAAATGAAAGGTTCGCCAAGATTTTACATCTTTTTTGGAGGAAGGTTTCTTAACGCTATCCTTGTATAATAACAACATTTAATTATTTATTTCTCACTTTTTTATATACTTATATAAAAATAAGAAAATAAAAAATAACCTTCCACTATTTATATTTATTTTTTTATTTTTCTTATTTTTATATGTTTATATATTTTTTAATTCTGATTTTAATATTTTTATGAAAATACTTTTTATATTTGAATTACTGATTTGTTAATTTTAATATTTGAATAATTGTGTTAACTATTATTATTATTATTATTTTGATTTGCTAAGTTGCTACTTAGAGCAATTCCCATTACATAGTCTTTTGACATGTGGATGGCAAAGGTTGCCAAGCCAAAGTCCTCTTCTTACCTATATTCCATTGACTCATAAATTTCATGGCACTTGTTATATTTTAAAAAAACATTCAATTATCTCTGCTCATGTGATAAGAATGACAGGTTCTTACTTTAATAACTACTAGATTTATGCACGTTCCATTTTATAAACATCCTCCCTCAATATTTGTTGTCAAATATTGTTAGCATGGTCTGCATTAATTATGTAGATAAATGGAGGACATTAGAACATGGGCTCAAAAGTGTTTTAAAACCTCCATATGCTCTATTAAATGCTGGTCAATAATACTTTTCAATTTCCAAATTGATTTTTTATGCTTCACATGGCATTTATGTAGTTTCTCCTTTGACATCTACGTAATCAATGTTCTCTTATTTTCAGTTTGAAACTTACAAGAAGGGCTTTCAGTTCCATTTCATTATTGTTTTGAAAGTTGAATCTTTTTAATAAGGCTCTAGATGTTCCATCAAGCTACCCCATGGATTGGGAATAATTTTATTTAAGCATTGAATGTTTTATTAATTTTGTAAATTTATCAATTATATATATTTTTGTTCATTTAAATTTTTATTAATTTTATTATCTTATAAATTGTATATGTATTATTTAATTTTTCATTATTCTATATTGTTTTATTTATCTATGTATTAATTTTTATATTTTATATTTTATAAACTAAAAGATTTTAATATATTTTAAAAAATAATTTAAATTATTTTATTTTGAATAAAAAAAAAAAACATTGTAAAATATGTAAAAATGATAAGTTATTAAAATTAATTTGAATAAAATTTTTATTTAAAACATACATACACACAAAAGAAGAAAAAAAGGAAATAAAAGATTCTAAAGAAGCACTAAGTTTCAAGTATTACTCTTCACGTTCTTATGTTAATTGTGTTAACAAATTTGTTTGAACGCCTTTTAATCTAGTTGACCTATGTTTGTGTATTTTAATTTTGACTTAAAATTGGACACATTAATGTGTTCATCCTTAAAACGAATCGATATGACTATTCTATCAATATCCTTCATATGTTTGTGCATATATGTGTGTCAACACACACACACACACACACACACACACACACACACATGAGCATATATGCACATATGTGTGTATATGCATACATACAAATATGTACATATACAGACATATATACATATATTTATATGTATGTACATACATATATATAATCATACAAAATTAGATAACATCTTATTTGTATTGTGGGGAATTATGATATTCAATATACATTTTCAAGTATAAATTGACAATTATCATAATTAAATTCTTAGTAAATTAGATGAGCAAGTACAAAACATAATATACATTTTCAATATTTTTAAATTTATGTTAACCTTAAAATTGATAATAAATTAAATAACTTTAAATTTTCTAGTAAAAAATAGTATTCACATTTTCATAAGGTATCTATAATAATTAATATTGCTAATAAATTTATTAGTAAATATAGTTTATAATGTATTGTAATGGAAAGGATTAGTTGTAATGCAACACTTGGTATAATATGCCCCAAAAAATCCATTTAATGCTTGACTAATACAAGCTCAATAGCTTGAACCAAACTCAATAATTTCATGGTCAAGGACATGTTCACTATAATCTATGTCTTCCATCCTCATAACACTCTCAAATTTCACTTAATTCAAATTGGCTTTATAGAAGCCTCAACCATGGATAGAGACAAACTCATGTATCTGTA
>MU228124.1:1909866-1927723 GCA_018584345.1 Thuja plicata | reverse complement strand
ACAAGCTACTCATAAGGTCCAAAAGATGGCATGCATAAACCATAATGTCAATAATCAAAATATCATCCTGATGAGTCAAGTGTCAAAATGAAAGTCAAACTAGGACAGGTCAGGGCAGGACCTCACACACGCAATGGATCCAATCATGATGCCATATTATCTGACTCCAAATGCAAGTGAGGGAACGATATGCCGAGTGTCTTGGGGAAATTACTTTTTTCCTTGCACAAGCATTATAACCCTTTCAGGGATGAATCGGGTAGTTTTGTCTATGAAGTTCATTGTTTATGATCGGGCAATCCGTTCGAAATCGTCTCCCATAGAATTGCACAAGGAAAAATTGAGGCGTATAGCCCTATGAGTACTCAAATATGTGTAGTCTCACAAGCAAGATTCAAGCAGCTCCACTCTACACATACCCAAGCATGTTCAAGGAATGATGTCAAAATTCTAAGAACAAAATTGACTCCGCCTTCTGAGAAAGCAATTATTTATAGTGAGTTGGAAGGGTTGGCATAAAACCTGTCCTCACTTGGGTCATTCCCGAGAGATTTTTTCCTCAATCGGTAGGCCCTCTAATGTTTAATAAGCATACAAAGGATTGGTAGGCTTAGGATTTCTAGATTTTTTATTCTTCAAAAGAAGAAGAGCGCACTCTCCTAGTCCATGCCATTTTCTCCCAAAATGCGCAAATCAATGTTCATTCCTTCAAGCTATGTTGAGCTTGATTTAGATATTCCTAGATTATGAAAACATTGCATGCGAAAGCAAAGTTTGATTGTTCAGTTGACCATAGTTCTTAGTGCTTTGCTTGTTCATTTACTGTCCCAAAATGAATCAAGCAATGTGTTTGTTCATGAGCCACAAAATTTAGTGATTTTTTTTTGTTCATTTACTATCCCAAATTGAAATTTAAATAGTGTGTTTGTTTGACTTGTTCAGTTACTACAAATTGCTTTCAAATCATAAATTGACTTGTGAGTTTATGATTTTCCTTAAAAAGGAAAATAGCATATTCCTCTGGTAAATTTAGTATGAGATTGGAAAATGTCTTTAGTTTTGAAAGCGTAAAAAAATTAGAAGTCAAGATGAGGGATTGGCAACCTGTAAAACCAAAAATTAGTAATCTTTTTCCAACCCTTTTAGTGAGAGAGTCTCTGACAGCGATCTGAAAACACAAGTTAGGCTGCTAAAAACAGGATCATAATCACGAAAAAAACCAAGTTAGCAAGTTAGAAATCAAATTTGTCAATGACAAAACTTTGTATTTTTGCTCTCTGGACTCCAGAGGATAGTTCAAAGACCCAAAATGATAAAACCCAAAAATGATACAATTTTGACCCCAAATGATAATATTTACCCAAAATGATAAGCCTTTTACGCGAAACGATAACACGTACCAAAAATGAAAAAAAGGTTACCAAAGATGATTTTAAAGCCAAATTTTACCTTCCACAAATGCAATGGTAGATGATATTGAAACTCCCAGAAATGATATAAGATATACCGCAAATGATAGATCACTCCTGGAAACGATAGATAATTAACTGGAAACAATAAACTACCTAGAAAATTGAAAAATGTGAAGGGCAGAGAGCAAAATTTTGTGAAATTTTGAGCAATCTTGCCCCACGGTGGGCACCAGAGATGCGTGTGTTATTTTTGTACCTGTTAGGAAGGACACAACGCTTCAATAGATCATTGAATTAGTGAAAAAAAATGATTAGTAAGCATAGCAATCACCAAAATTGATCTATTGCTTCCTATCTAGGAGGAGTATGAAAAATGACATAATAGCCCTCAGATTATGCATATTTCAGTGACATATACAACCTAAGAATGGAAGATACAAATGAAACTATAAAGCTTAAATATGACCAAAATCATAAGAAGTATGCTTAAGAAACATGCATTCTCACTCTAGAAATGAAGATTATAACAATACAAGATATCAAAACTATGATGCAATATAGATCTACATGAAAATTAGTAGCATAAAAATACTTTCAACTCTTCAAAATTAAGAGCATTATAGGAATGCATTCCAAAATTAAGGGCTTGAACAATCAAAAATCAAGAGCCATTTGAGCTCAAAATCCATCCAATTTATAGAAGAAATGGAGGAAGGGGAGAAGACTCTAGAAGGGATGCCATTAATGAGGGTGTAAGACTCATTAATGATGAGTGTGGAAGAGAATGTGTAAGAGAAATTAATGCTTAATTTATGAAAGCATTAATGAGGTATGGGTGAGGGTTTAAGAAGCATGGGTGAGGGTTTAAGGTCAAGCTTGATAACTTTGACTTTAGGGGGAGGGTTGAATTCCTAATCACAGATTTAGGAATGTGACAAGCTTAAGGGTAGCTTAGGATTAGGATCAAGGGTTAAGATAGGTGTTTAAGGACATAGAGATGGGAGGAGAGAGAATGAGATGAGGGGGGATTATCTAATTAGGGTTAGTTAGCTAATTAAGAAGAATTAGCATGTGAGAAGGGGTTGGGATGAGTTTGAACTCATGGCTAGGTAGTTGAGATTGGTTAGGTTTACAGGGAATATTAATAAAATGAATTATTGTAATAACATATTCACTCAATAATAGGGATTTTAATTAATCATTTAAGCTTTTGATTGCTTTGTAATAATTAATTAAGACTATAGCCAAATTGAATCAATTTAGGCTAGGGGATTGATTTTGCAAGTGATGAGGTATAATTAGGATTCCTTTTAAATTAATTACCTTTGCTAGACATTGATTTGAATTGAATTGAATTGATTGGCTTAGGTGATTAATAAAATTTAGTGATTAAATCACTTAGGAGATTAAATTTGATTCAAATGAATTATGCCAGTAGATTGAAGAGTTGTCTGGACATAATTGGGGGTACGATCACACTTAGGGAAAATAGGGTCTATGGTAAGAGTAGACCAAATCTAGGTGGTTACACAGATAGAAAAGGTAACCGAAAGTGTTAAGTTCAAGATAAACCTGACAAGACAGGTCATAAGAGAAACATGACATAGTTTACATAGTTCAACCCAAAAATGTTGAAATGTAAACCAACAAAGCAGAAATAGAGGAACTTGACAAAGCAAAGGAACCCAACAAAAATTTCAAAAAAGGAACATTGACAGACTAACAATAGAGAAAACTGAGCATCAGTCATCAAAAGTCAGTTATATCCCGAGAAATGTGGCTATGACTTCCAAGTCAGATAAAACACTTATGTTTTATATTTAGCATTTTGATTTGATTTAAAACCATTTCTTGAGGGACAAGCAATGTAATTTTCATTGTTTTAATTGCACCAACTGATTGAAAACATGCAAACTAGGAGATCAAGGTCAAGTTTTAAACCTTTGATCATAGAGTTATCTTTGTAATACATGAAACTTAATTAGGTCAATCTATTGTATAAATAGATGTGTAATCATTCATTTCATACAAATGTGAGGGTGATAGTAGCCAAGGAGCACATCTATGGACCAGAATAAGAGTTTCAAGCATGAACAACAAAATGTGAATTAGGTTATCAAGAATGAGATTCAAGGCAACCGAGTACCAGAGGTATTAATAAATCACATTAGGTGATACATTGTACATATGAATTTAATGGATCTATAATCAAAAATTGTAGATTGCATACACTCAGGTCACTGAATATTTTTTTCTACATTCTAAAAAGTGTAGAAAATAGAAGAAATCCTTTCAAGAAAGGTGGATTTAAAAATCCTTTGTAAATCTCTTAACCGAGTGCACACTAAATAGTGTTGCTAAAGCTCTTAATAGAGTAGACCTTAACTAGTCTCTACATAATAATCCTAACAGGGTAGATCATCAGAGGTGATCAAATTGTAAGCCTTAACTAACCCCTTCCATTATGCGAATAGTGAAGCTTTGTGGGTTTCATCCCCACCATAGTTTTTACCTTCTAACAAGGGTTTTCTATGTTACCAAATCTTGTGTCACGTGTCTTTACATTTCATAAATGTTTCTATGAATGCTTTACATGCTTATTGAATTATGAATTGATACATCATACACAAAGATAGAATAATAGATATGAATGGTAATACAATGTACTGATTACAAAAGGATAAAGGTTAATTGATAAAAGTTTTGAGAGTACAGATTCACCCCTCCCCTCTTAGTACACCATTCCATTATTTCCAATAATTAGTATCAGATCTAGATCTCTTAATTGGAAAAGTTTAAAAACTTAAGAGAAAAGATCATACAATGGAAAGGTACATGCTAAACAAGAGTATTGAGAATAAGAAGTTAGAGATACAGATCTTCTATGAACAATATAAAGAAGTTAGAATCAAGATGAGACAGCTGCCAGATGAAAGAAATATTATGGCATCTTGCTATAATGAAACATACTATCATGAAGAGGATATACTTGATCTATTTGAGTCATCACAATCTGCATCAAGCAAAGCATCAGACACATTTTAAGAAAGCATCACAAGTCTGAATGAAATCACTCAACATCTAGCTGGACAAGTGAAATCTTTGCAAATTAGTCAAGAGGCACAAATGGTAAGAATGATTGATGTCATGAACAATGCTAGACAAGATGATCAAGCAAGAACACTAGCTATTGATGATAGGAGGAAGATTATTGAAAAGATATAAGAGAAAGGTTCAGAAATACAATGAATTATAGAACATCATCATGAGATCACCAATTGGATTATTCTTATGAGTCAAGAGGCAAAGAAAATGAACATAGAACTCATTGAAATAATAGAAGCTATCGGTGAGCTAAGAGAAGAAAATGAAAAACTGAAACATGAAGTGAGAATTTAGCAACAACATAATGACATGATCAAGAGAGCTGAAGAAAGCACCAAAAGGATGTATGATTTTCTGGATGGACAAAGAAGAGTCAACAACAATACTGGACTAGGGTATACTGAGAATGGAGAATCACCATGCCAAGCTGATCCAAAGAATGTCTACACAAATCCAAGACCAAGAAGGCAGTCATGCAATCACTATAGAAAACAAGGCCACACATCAAATGTTTGCAGGAGAAAAATAAAAGGTATTCCTAAATGCACACCTTCATTCATAGGAATTTTTTATAAATGTAACAAGAAAGGACATAAATCATATGAATATAAATCTGAGGTGAAACAGTCAAAGAAGGAAACCTACATGGAAAAATACTGTCCTACTTGAAAAATGCATGGGCACACATCTCTTGAATGTAGGAAGAAAAAAAGGCAAGCATGGAAGCCTAAGAAAATGAAACTGCTTATCAACCGAAAAGAGTCGGTAACTCATATGTTTGAGATTACAACACATGGGAAAACTACACAACATGTGGAAGATTTGGACACATAGCTGCAAACTGCATGAGACAATGGATGAGAAAGTATAGGAGCTGGACTAACCTTGGAATGACATGTCTACACTTTCATAAATATGATCATCTAAGAAAATACTACAGAGACCGAGTGATAGAGACAAGAACTTTTTCTAATGGAAACGCCATTGAAGACGTCTAGAAGATGAGAAACAAAATGTGGAGGAAAGCTACAAACAATGATGAAGCTAGACTGATAAATGCAATTGGTGACACCTTGTCCAATGGATCTAGTGACATCACCACCCCCACCTAAGAGGAACAAGTAACTATGGAACTGTATTATACCAAGTTATATTTTGCATCTGTTCCATTATACATTGATGAAATGCCAAACTAGAATGATTAAAGATGCACTATGGTATTACTTGTTATGATTATGTGAATTCAATCTCATCGGTCAATGCTTACCAAAAATCATCGGTGTACATACAAATCTAAGTTGTCTATACTTATCGAGCATCGTCGGTTAACACATAAAAAGATAAGTCGCTAGTGTAAACCGAGCTCCGTTGGTAACCATGTAAAAAGACAATGTTGTCTTTGCCATGTACCAAGATTTATTGGTAAACAGTCAAATAAGTTGACACCTGGCCTGAGAATTGCGTTCTCATCAAGAATGAAGTGTATATGCTACCTGATGACTCCATCTTCAAACACCAAGAAGTGTGTGAGCATTTATGACATGACTTTGGGAAAAAGTCTATAAATAGTCAACGAAAGAGCTCATTGTTCACAAAGTGATTTGAGTGAAGAAGCACAGCCAAACCAAAGAACAAAGTGAACATATTGCAGAGTGACTTTGAGCCTATTCAAAACACTCAAAAAGATTCCCAACAGTCACAGAAGGTTGAAGTAAGTAACACCATTCACCAAGAACTCCATTTTTGTTTACAAGAAAAAGCCCTAACTTTTGAAATGATGGAAAATATTTCACGAACCTCCAAGATCAAGAATACAAAGGAGAAAAAGGTTAATCTAATCAAGAATACCACTTGTGAAGAACCTCATTACAAGATCTGTCCCGAGGTTGCTTCACAACATGACAACGTTGATACATAATCTAGTATACTAGCTAGGGTTTTTCTTGTTGAGGACGTCTAAGTGTATGTTCACTGCAAGATTGCAGAAATAGGAGATCTTGAGGTTGAACAAGCTTACAAAATGATTTGTAAAGATGATGGAATAATCAAAGAAGAACATAAGGACATTGAAGTGAAAGGGCTCACACATGCCCTATTATTCCCAAAGGAATTCAAGACCGTATGGATTTGGTTAGTATTGAGCAAGGTACATGACCAAAAGATATGGTTGGATTAGCACAAAACAATAACCAATAATGTTATACACACTATTACCGATTATCCTATAAGTGATAAAGCAAAGGCACTAAATCACCCCCCTCACATTGACATTGAAAACAACACAGGAGCATTATGGGATGGAAGAGGATTAAAGGTATCCACCATCAATGATGATGAAATGAATTTTGGAGCATGTGTCTTAGGATACAAATTATTTCAGGCTAGAAGGATGAACAATATTGCATCCAGAGCATTAGATACAGCACACAAAATTGTTAAGAAGGGACTACAGTTAGATCTATCAGAACTTCTACTAAGGCAATTAGATGAGAACATGAGGACAATTAGGACTACAAAGTCTAACTCATGTAAGTTTGGTTCACTCATTATGTGCATATTTTTCTATTTTCAAGAATCCTTCTCATCTATCAAAAATTTTAAATGGGACACTACCCAACCAGTGACCATACAGATTAGTGAGTTCATCAAATAACTAGGAGATAATTTTGAATCAGTCATGAATGAATACTTCACTGGATTCGCAGACATAATGTAGAAGAGAATGAGGATACCAGAACAACTGGTAGAAAAGTACAAGATTGACATTTTTTTAAATGGTGGACACTGATTACACCTATATCAAGCCAGTTGTACCAAGGACAACATGGCTGGCACCACTTGACTATGAGGTTAACATAGATCAAGCAACAAATGCTATTGAGGCATTGATAAATGAACCATTGGAAAAGTCACAACCTAAGTTTGGAAATTATGAGGAAGCCAAGGAAAGGATAAAAATTAGCTTAGTTGTGAACAATATTTATAGGAAGAAGCATAAAATGGTCAAGACTTTGAAGAAAAGTTGTCAGTAAATGAAGAGGAAATAGAACAGACAAAAGAAAATGAGGGTTAGTCACCCGTCGGTGAAGCTGAGAAGGTGAGTGACTCAGAATCCACAGAGTATGATGCACTACCCCCGAAGAAGCCTAGGACTACTACTGCATCTAGGACTAGAAGTTAGACAACAAAGGATGCAAGTCCTTCACTGATCAAGAAAGGACAAGTAAGGACATATAAAAAAAAGCCTCAAACAAGGAAAATGGCACCAACAAAAAAAAGAAAGTTCATCAGAACTAAGGAAGACATAGAGGACACTGAATAGGATGAAAAACCTATTAAGAATAAGATGTCTTCTACAATTGATGAGGTATGTGCAACTACCATTAAGTCAGGTTCAATCACAGACCCTAAGACTAGGAAATGGCTAACATTGGATCCCAAGGATAAAAATAAGATAGAGGAAATTATCACAATGATGAGCATATTCAAAAATGTGCCAATATAATTTGAAGATAAAATTCCTAAAGAACTTATGAATAGATTGTTGTCTAGGTGGACATATGCTCTAAAGAAAGAGAAACAAATAAGGGAAAGAACCCTAGTTTTAGTCATGACACCTAAATCTTAGATGGAAGAGATTAAAGAAATGATGAAGAAACATTCAAACAGGTTCTCACCAAAATTAAGAGCCTACCAAGTGCTAGAGGGACATCTAATTGAACTTGATAGAAAAAGTGAGGATGAGTGGAGAAATATACTTAATGTACCAAAAGGGGATGCAAGCCCTGAGCCACAAGAAACTCTTACCGACAAGCCACACAATGAAGAAGATCAAGCTAAACCAATCCCCAAACATATTCTTATAACTAATGAGGATGTTAATGAAGAAGCATTAAACACAAAAGCAAACAAGGATATGGACATTGCAGATGAAACATGGCCTGATAATACTATAATTGATATTACCAGAGGAGATCCTACAAATGAGGTAGAGAAAGATGAAGATATCACATTTGTCCCATCCCAAAGTGATGAAAAAGAAACAATTACAGATGCTATACAGGTGAATATACCAGGCCAAATTCCATTGTTAATACAAGCTATTAACATAATCTCACAAAAGGAAAACTCACCCAAGCCTGATGCAAGCATACCTGAGGATAAGGGTAATGATGAATAGAAAGATACAACTGATGACCAAAATGTCATAGATGGAGCACAACAAGAAACAAATGAAGGGAAGAAAGAAAAAGGTGAAGAAGAGAAGAAATAAGATGATACTCCTAAGGATACCAAAGGAGATGTTGTAGACAAACCAAAGCTTGATGTGGAGACGTCCACTCCCAACCGACAGGAAAATACCAAGCAGTAGGAAAAAGACACAACACGACAGAAGCCTTCGTCAAGCACATCTGACCAAGAAAATGATCTTGCCTTGGTGCTAATTCAAGTGCATCCCAAAAGAAGAAGAAGAAGAGGAACAAGAAGAACAAGCTGCAGGTAACTCTTGATGAAATCATTGACATACTTCTACATTGGACTTTGAATCTCTCCAAGAGTATGGAGAAATATGTCAAAGGAAAGATATGCAAGAAAAACTAAGGAAAGAGTACAAATAATCCCTAGTGTTAGTAACTAAAAGGGATATATTGACACAAATAGTGCCTAACATAGATGTTTATCAAGATGCACTCATCCTTGATCAACTTGTCATTCTAACTGAGGCCATCACATCTTAGAATGTGGATGTAGAAAAAGAAATTAAAGAATGAGAAGAACAAAAATATCAATGCAAATTGATAGAAAAGATCAGCTAAGAAGTGGTAGAGAACAAGGTAAAGCTCTCAGAACTTGCAAATTACTTAGATCCAATAATTTCTGAAGCTATTTCCTTAATACAAAATTTCTGCACTTTAGAGAAATTCACTAAGGAAAACAGTGATAAGATTGCACAAATAGATTTTGATCTAACTACAAGTTCACATAGTCTAACCACAAATGAAAATGCAATCAAGATGCATTTGAAAAAGATTATGAAATCTAGACGGTTGAGACAAGAAATTCTAGAGGTAGAAACCAAGTTTAGAGATGAGGTTACTGAGCTACAGGCTCTAATGTTACCAAATATTACACTTCTAAAACAAGACATGATTTCAGCAAGACAGTTAATTGCCACTCCAGAGATGTCTGTAGCAAACAACATCTATGATATGCATGCCTGAATCACACTGGAGAAAATGGATCCTGAACACCTAAAGTAGAAATGGGAAAAAATGATGGAAGACATAAAGAATTCACATTCCCATATTTTTGATAAGTTGTAAGTATACCCCTTTTCCCTTACTATCAAAAAAGGGGGAAAATGATATGTACAGTAGTAAAAAGGGGAAGAATGATATGATACAAAGGGGAAAATGATATGAAGATAATGTGAAAAGGGAGTATAGTATAAAGGCATGTGTACATATATATATACATATACTATACTGAAATATACATAGGGGGAGTCATAAATGACAAGGTAAACACATGGTGTACATACTACACAGTTTAGTATTTTGCACACATCAATTTTTCATACTAATGCCAAAGGGGGAGATTGATGTCACATATTTCCATTAGTATACAAAGGGAAAATAGATTTTGAACCATTGGTTACACCTACACCAAAAGATAGGATTTTAGTTCAAACCAAAAGTATAGATAACAAAGGTCACTGAAAGTGTTAAGTTCAAGAGAAACCCGACAAGATAGATCACAAGAGAAACCCGACACAATTTACATAGTTCAACCCAAAAATGTTGAAGTATAAACTGACAAAGCAGAAACAGGGGAACCCGATAGAGCAAGGGAATCTGATGAAAAGTTCATAGAAGAAACACCAACAGACTGACAACAACGAAAACTGAGCATCAATCACCGAAAGTCAGTTATATCCTGAGAAATGTGGATCTGAATTCCACATCAGATAAAACACTTATGTTTTATATTTAGCATTTTGATTTGAGTCAAAACCATTACTTGAGGGACAAACAATGTAATTTTAATTGTTTTAATCAGTCTAACTGATTGAAAACATGCAAACTAGGAGATCAAGGTCAAGTTGTAAACCTTTGATCATAGAGTTATCTTTGTAATACATGAAAATTAATTAGGTCAATATTTTGTATAAATAGACCTGTAATCATTCATTTCATATGAATGTGAGGATGATAGTAGCTAAGGAGCACATATATGGATCATACTAAGAGTTTCAAGGAAGAACAAAAAAAGATGAATTAGGTTATCAAAAACCAGATTCAAGGATACCAAGCAACAGAGGTATTAATCAATCACATTAGGTGATACATTGTACATGTGAATTTAATGGATTTGTAATCAAAAATTGTAGATTGCATACACTCAGTTAACTGAATATTTTTGTCTAATTTCTAGCAAGTGTAGCAAATAGAAGAAATACTTTCAAGAAAGGTGTATTTAACAATCCTTTTTAAATTTCTTAATTGAGTGCACACTAAATAGTGTTGCTAAAGCTCTTAACAGAGTAGACCTTAACCACTCTCTACATAATACTCCTAACATGTTAGATCATCAGAAGTGATCAAATTGTAAGCCTTAACCAACCCCTTCCATTCTACAGATAGTGAAGATTTGTGGGTTTCATTGCCACCGCAATTTTACCTTCTAACAGGGGTTTTCTGTGTTACCAAATCTTGTGTCATGTGTCCATACATTTCATGAATGTTTCTATGAAGGTTTTACATTCTTATTGAATTATGAATTGATACATCATACATAAAGAAAGAATAGTAGATATGAATGGTAATACAATGTATTGATTACAAAAGGATAAAGGTTAATTGATAAAAGTTTTGAGGGTACTGATTCACTCCTCCCCTCTCAGTACACCATCCCATTATTTCCAACAGTTTTGTCCATGATTATTTTTTTGGTTGGGAAGTTCTTTTCTTTCTACCCAACCATTGACATGGTGAAATGATGGGTGGCTACTAAATGGAAGGTTAAGGGAAGTGTGACAACTAGTGCAATTTTGGGTAGTCTATTTCTTTTCAAATTTATAATGGAGAAAGACCTCATTTTTTTTTCTTACCTATGACCCTTAGGATTATGGTAAATACTATTTATCTCTCTTTTGGTGGAAGCTATGGTTTGATCATACAACCAACTTAAATAAACCCATGCTTGTATGAGTGCACCTCATGAGTTTCTCTCTTTTGTTTTGGGATGAATAGATTTACAAGTGAATTAGAAGCACCTTTGGTCACTATGTCTCGATGGACAGGGTGAAAAAGGCCAAATCCAAGATAGTATTTACACTTCTTTTTTTTCTATTAAACTAGTTTATAAAACTAGAGATTACATCATGAGAGTATCAAAATTCCTAACTAGTAATGAGAATACCAACCCAACCAAAACAAACAGTATAAACACCACCGAACCAAATTTTACAGAATTACATGTATGAACAAGTTTCTATGAACATGAGAGTATCAATAGATTATACATATTACTTGATACATCTCACAAAGAGACTATAAATGGGAATAAAAAGAATAGTTAGTCCCAAGGACCAACTATATTGTTGTTGCACTCTTCGTTGTTGCCTTCAAAGGCTCCTAGGGGGGTTCTACTATAGCAAGAATATTAACAACGTTTTCCCAACTCAGCCCTCCAATCTTCTACACTTTTCTTTTCTTATCATTTTCTTTATCTACATTGATTTTTTTTCTTGGACAAACAACTTCAATCTTTCTAGTTCCTCTTTGTTCAAATCATCAGTATAGCTCTTAGAATAGTGAGTTGATAATACATCTTCCTTGTATATGATCATAACCCCTTCTCATACCAAGATCATAAATCTATCCTTCAGGATATCCAAGATAGTAGAGACTTGAGACATGATAAAAAATGTGTGAGTTTATAATTAAACTCGCTAAGCACCCTCTTCTTTTGTGAGAACACTTCCTCATGTATTCTCATCCAGATAAACCAAAGAATCTTAAAGGTAAGAACGGTCCAAAAGTTATTGAGGGACAGACCAAAAGGTTCAACAAAACCAACAATAATCTCATGCCATGACAACCCAGGTTGACTATTCCACAAGATAGGATTACCAATAAACATAGACCAGACATACTTACAATCAAAGAAAAAATGCTCAAAGGACTCTAAACAGTTACAGATAGATAAAATGATAGGCTCAAAACCAGCAGAGGCAAGACAAGATCCAACAGCCAATCTCTTAAGAAACAAAATCCATCTAAAGAACATTTTCTTGGGCTCTACCTGAGAGTGCCAAAACAATTCAAACATATGGTGCCATCTAGAAACTGACCACTTACAATCCCAACCATGATTAGTTCTATCAAAAATTGAAGTGTATGTTTTAAGCATGTTATAAATGGACTTAATAGAAATATTAAATAAAGAATCTCCATTAGCCCACTTAACCTACCTGAGGGCCCGATTAGCTTGTACAATCTTCCTTGGAAAGAAATATCCCAAAGAATTAACAAACATACTATATCTCTTCTTCTAAGAATCAAGCATCCCAAACTTATCTTTAATCTCAGTCCAACTACAAAGATGATCATCACCCAGAATATCACAAATAAGTGAAATGGATTTATTATTCCAAGCTCTGGTAGAACACTCTTGTGTTAGTTCCAATGAGTTTTTATTCATGTAAACACCCCACCAAATTGATCTATTAGTGACAGAAAATGATGGAGATCTGCCAGTAGCATCTTTAGAGAGGAGTAACTTTCTCTCCTGAGGCCATGCCTTCCAAATAGAAGTGAAAACTTTAGAATCAAAAAACTTAACCTCAAATTGACCAAAAAAAATGTCAAGCATTGGGTCATTCTTCCACATATTTATTTTTTTAATAGTGAATTTATGAATTTTACTTCTAATTAAAATATTCCATGGTTCATCACCTGACAAACTACTAATGATCCATTTTCTGGCCAAGTCTGCACCATGTGTTTTCAAGTCTTTCAGTCCCAGACCTCCTAGACTTCTAGCTGTACAACACCACTCCGTTTTAACACAATGTATTTTATTTGCACCCAAACCATTAGACCAAAGCAAATCCCTAAGAATCCTTTCAAGTTTATTGCTCTGATATATAGAAAAAAACTAGGAGGAAGCATAATATATAAGATGTGAGGCTTAAAATTTTTGCACAACCTAAATTATCCCAGCCACAGACAACATATGAGTATGCCACTTAATATTTCAATCTTTAAGTAAATCCAGTGCCACATATCTTTCCACTCCACATCCATCCTTTTTGCACCACCCAATCTGGGGGATTCTCATTCCAAACAAGAAAAATAGATTTATGGGGAGCAACTTTAGCTCCAAAAATCAAGGAAAAAATTTGAATTCTATTCATAATATTATCAAAGTTACTTGGAGAAATTTCAAGGAATAGAACTATGTCATTAGTGAACTGGGTATTAATCAGATCTTCACCATTAGGAAAAGTATGTCCCTTCACTGGAGGTCCTAACTGAGCTTCTCAAAGAATATAGAAAAGAGCATTAGCTGCAGTAAAAAACAATAATGGTGAAATGGGACAACCCTACCTGATAGATCTCTAAAGAGGTATGGGCTCTAAAATCTCATTATTCACTTCAACAACTATGGATGAGTCTTTAAATAAGACAGAGACCCACTTGCACTAGTAGGGGAAACCAAAGGATTGCAACATGTTAATTACAAACAACCATTCTATCTTGTCATATGCTTTTTTGAAATCAAGAAGATCCATAATAACATCTTGTCCCTTCTCATGAGCCCAATTCATTACCTCCCAACTAGTAATTAGATTTTCCAAGAAATATATTCCTTTAATGTAGCCATTTTGTGTATTCAAAATGATTATGCCTAAAATATTGACAATTCTCTTTGCAAGTAATTTAGCAATAATCTTGTATGCCAGATTCATAAGTGTGATAGGTCTCATATTATTCACTTGAGTCTTATCTCCATTCTTAGGGAGAAATTCAATAATGCCTCTATTAAAATTTTCCCCTACAGTACCTCTATCAAAAGCTTCCTCATAGACACATATCAATTATTGAAAAATCCATTCACTATTCTCCTTATAAAATTCAATGGGAAGACCATCTAGCCCAGGATATTTTTGATTAGCCATGGACCCAATGGCTTCCTCAATCTCCTTAAGGCTAATTTTTTTCTCCAACAACTTATATTCTTATTTATTAATCATTTTGGGAATGAATTTCACATAATCTTGTAATTCTCTGTTGTTATCGCAACACTTAGAAGTGAATAAGTTCTTGTAGAATTGGAAAAAAGCCTCCAATATGTTTTTTTTAAATCTTTTGATAGACATGTGTTAGTTTGGATCTCCTCAATGTGTTCTCTTCTCTCTTTAGCTCTGATAATATTGAAGAAGTATTAAGTGCCTCTGTCCCCTTCTTTAACCCAATTCATTTTTTCTCTAATTATTTTCCCTTTGAACTCATAGTTCTGACATTTCCTTAAATCAGACTTAGTAATAGATAATTATCTCTCCAAGTGCCCATTCTGACCCTCTTTCTAAATCTCTTCTTCAATTTTATTGATTTTTTTCTGAAGATTAGCCTCTTTCTACCTCTTGTCCATAGCATACTTCTTACCCATTGTTTGAAACATTTTTCTCCAAGTCTTAGTTAGATGGTCTCATTGCACACCGAGGGAAGAAGAACCATGGAAAATTTAGATATACCAGTAGCTATTCTAATAGCATTTTTAGTGTCCTATTTTTGTAGGAGGGAAACATTGAGTTTAAACAAATTAGCTTTCTTGCTGACAACCTTGGCCCTTTTTTGAATATCAATAATAATATCACAAGAGATGAGAGAGTGATTTGAAATGCTAGCAGGTGAAACTTGGATAGAATATGATCTAGGATCATGAGAAACAACAAGAAAGGAAGAGTCAAAATATACTCTATCAAGCTTGCAGTACACCCTCTTCTTCCTAGTCTGGTTGTTACACCAAGTGAACCATATACCTTTGTTGATGACAATTATTCAATTGTGTATTGTCATTGATGTTTACACAAATGTCTAATTCTATCCGAACATAGTCAGTTCATACCAAGCACTCTCGGGCATTGAAGAAGACCAAAGTGATTTTCAGTTCTAACCGAGTTCATTTGGGCATTACACTTTTGGTCAGGCATTGAAGGATTTTATTATTAACCAAGTTATGCTTTTAGTGACAGCCAACGAACTACAATTTATATTTTATGGTTAATTGGTTATATGAAGCTGAAAAACTTAAGTTTTATTGATTATTTGGAAGGTTATCAAGGTTGAATTGACAAGGCTTATCATATATATATAAGGTCAATTTTGGATTGAATATGGTATAAATAATAAAGTGAGATATGTGTTTATGACATGAAGTGTGGAGGAGAAATCAGATGGGATTCTGATTAAGGACTGAACACATAGAGCTGCAATAGAATATCTGATCAGTGAGGATCAAGTAATTAAATCCACAGTAGATATCTGAATCAGCAAAGATAGTTGCTTCTCAAAACAAGTCAATCCATTTTTACTCTCTAACAATTGTAGCAGTGGTCAAAATCTCTTTATAGAGTAGACTTAACAATCTTTTGTAAATCCTCTCACAAGGTGACATTTCTACATTGAAGTGTTTGAAGACCTCTAACAAGGCCACTCCTTACAGGGTGATTAAATCCTGTAACAAGGTCACACCTAATAGTGTGTTATTGTAATCTTTAACAGGGTTGACTCCTAATAGGGCTCACTTCAGAAGAGTGAAAAATAGTGACTAGTTGCAATTGGTGGTTTTTCCTATATTGGATTTCTATGTTAAATATTGGTGTTATCTGTGTACATGTTATTTGATTTATGGTTTATTTTTATATAATTAATTATTAAAGGATAATCACAGTTAATATATTAATATTTTCTATGTTAACTGAGTGATAGTAGAATATTTGTGTTAACCGGGCAACAGTGATAAATTTGTTTAAGACATCTCAGGGACTTGGATGTGTTTTGTGGTAACTGATTCACCCCTTCCCTCTCAGTTACTCAACTCATTTCCAACAATTGGTATCAGAGCACCAAGTGCTTACAAGGAAGGTTTAAAGGCCTAAGCCAAAGATCAGAGATGTCTTACAGAAGGGATATTCCTAAACTCAATAAGGACAACTTTACTGCATGGCAAGATTTGATGAGACTACATCTATCTACTATTGGAGACACTAGTTTGTAATTCCTAGATCACAAGTATATAGAACCATAGAGACCTATGTCTATGGAACAAATGGTGGACATGAAGCATCATAACATAATGATGATTGATATTGCTTCTTCACTTAGCTATTCCAAATTTGATGAAGTCAAGGACTACCTTGCTTCCGATGATATGTGGAAGAAACTACATGATATACATGGAGGAGATGAAAATGTAAAGAGAGCCAAAGAAGAAATTATTAGAGGTCAGTTTGATCTGATCAAAATGATAGAAGGAGAAGACATTACTGTTACTCAAAATTACAACATACAACACAATAGGCATAAATAGGAAAAAATTGCACATTTGTTGGTCCATTTAATACTATCTTGCAGGTTTTGTTAATGGACATGTCATTATTGCATTCATTTTTAGATGTCATTATTGTGCTCTAAGTATTGATTATAATTCAAAATTTCAAAAAACCTCATAGCTGATTATTACATTGTGCATTCAAATTGAATGTAGTATACAAATTGTCTTTTCATGTTCATATTTCATATCAACAATAGAGTGCATATGTAGAATTGAAAATGATTGAAGTATGGAATAGGGCTCCCATGGATTGCCTTTGTTGTTTCTATGTTGTCAACTGGTTGTCTGCCAGGTCCTAGGTCTTCACATCCAGGTCTTCATCTTCATTTAGGTCTTTAGGGTTCATACCTATGTGAGAGAGAAAATGTGGTTAGAACCTATTGGATCTAAGCAATGCATTAGAAACAAATAACATACTGTAACAATTAGGTTTTCAAATTTGCATATCAATCTGGAAAATTAAATGCAATAAGGAAATGTACACTAACACTCACTACAAGGTAGTATGAAAGGGATTTATTTCTATAAACATGAAACCTTGTACTATTTATGATCATTCTGGTGTATGTTGTCCTTTTTTATTAACCAGGTATCTGAATTAAAGGGACTTAGTGTTTCCAACTAAGAAACCTTTTTCAGATGATGCAGTGCATTGGTAGATTAGTGAACATTATGGTCTGAGAATTGATTGACAGATTGTTTATTATGTTCACTAA
>MU228124.1:1883870-1904181 GCA_018584345.1 Thuja plicata | reverse complement strand
TATTTTTCATTTTAATACATCAAAGTCGGCTCAAAATAACTTTTGAAACCTGAAAATTTTGAAGGAAAAATTATTTTCTGCTATTTCAGGTGGCCCAACTTTCGGAGACCATAAGTCATCACCAGTTCAGCTGATTGACTATTATAACCCCATTTCAGAAACGCCATGAAGCGCTCTACAATGGCTTAACGATGCAAGCATCATTAAGCCCAAGTTTCAACCTCATCCGGGGCCTCTAAAGCCTTCAAAACTGAGCTCGAAGTTTCTGTACCCTGTTTTCAATACCAAAAAGTTTCAATATCTTCAAAACTAGACCTGATCTAGCCATGAAACTTTACTGGCAGGCTGATATGATTGAGATGAACCTCCACATGCAAAATTAGAACATTCCGAGATCGTATGACCAACTTACTAAAAATATCAAGTTTCCATAAATAGAAGCTCTGCACAAGGTAGCTCTTATTAAAAAGAAAATAGAAATATTTTTTTGGGTGATGCAAGATTGCCCTTACACCCAGGATGCTCCTGCATCACTTTGAGTGTCACAAGCCCGTTCTTGAACTTAATTGATAACAAACAAACATTTTTTACTTTATTGCAATGATTTAAATTTTTCAATTTCAGCATTGAGAAAGAATTATTTTTAAGCCTGGTAATTTGTGCCAGTAAGTCTTAGAGTGTTCTCACTTTTCAAGTTTGGAATTCAAATCCTAATTGACTATGCAATAAGAAGAACAATCAAAATGTAGTCAAGTGAGTTGAAAATAGTGGTCATGCTACTTGGACTATGATACAGTGAGCTATGTTTTGAATTATTTCAGTTGGTAAGTTTATGCTATTGTACAGATTTGCATATTCTAAATACTCCTACAATTGAGATATAAAAAGTGACAAATTTGACAGAAAGCAAGTTGTAGAGATATTTTTTGTAGCATTTTCATCATAGGTTCATGATCACAGGCAGTGTGTTGGTATATGTTCAAAGCAAGGATGACAGCGTATTTAATAAAATCTGATAAATTCCTAGTGATATGTGTGTACATTTATAACAATAATGAAAAATAGAGATACAAGAATGTACATAGGTTGTCACAAAAGAAACAATAGACACAAGAAAAAAATGAAATTATCTTTCTGAGAAAGGGTCTTGTTTCTTTTGTTATCTAATTACATTTTTCAGTCTCAGCTTGGACTGTCATCAGTATAACTGAAGGAATTTCATTCTAAGTCATAACACTATCAAATCCAAATGTACCCATATCAGTAGATTGAAGTATTGAAAACAAAAGCTTCATACTTATGTTGAGCAGTGAACTTGAGTGAGTTGATAACTTACTAGTTGAAGACCGAGTTGATGTAAACAGTGAACTTGTGGATCAAATTGAAGGCCATGACTCATGGTATTAAAATCTTGTGTTTATACAAAGTCGGGCCCAATAAAGATAAACAAAAGTCACGGCTTTGTATATAGTCAAAAGAAATAAAAGAACACCAGTCACGAACCTATGATTGTTAAGATAGAATGGATCCAGATGTTGTGGTGCTGTCAGAAGTAAAGTAATCCATATGAATACAAGTGGTAATATAAGCATAGATTTATTGCTAAAATCTGCTAGAGGTCAAGAATTACGAAGCTGGAAGAGAGGTCACGGTGATTTGAACTAAGAGTTGATTGAGTTCACTAAAACATTAAAGTTCTATGAGTCTTGACTAAAGGAACTCAAGCTTGGAGCTGAGTTAAACCCATATGTTACTTCATGTCACTGAGATTCTCACAGTCATGAGCCATTAACACTAGTCAAACTGAGTTATGGTGTGCCCGTGATCAAAGTCCAGTCGAGCTAGAAACAGGGAACCCGAGTTCCAAGTTGTAAACTGTGAGTCTTGGTCAAGGCCGAGTCCTCCATATAAAGCTCTCAACCCAAGCCACAAGCAGTGAAACTGAGCTTGAAAAGAAAGATACAACATGCCAATCTCGGAGACATAGTCAAGCTACATGTAATAGTAGAGATAGAATAAGTGATCATCAAATTAATAATCATAACTGAGCCTCCGTGGTTTGAACTCCCAGTTCAAATCCTTTATCAAAGAGTGGATTATCAAAGATTGAAGGATCCATCAGTCATGCCAAGATTCAAGATGGGTTTATTGATAGTAGTTGTAGTCTCTAAACTAAAAGTCTGCCAGTCAAAGAGTATTCAACCCGTGAGATGTCAAAGCCAAAACTGAGTGCCTAAATTCATGATTAAAGCAACAGAAAGAATGGCAATGACAAAAGTTCACTTACAACATCATTTAGGCCAAGTATGACAAAGAGATTCATCTACAGGAAGCCGAGCTTCATCAACAAATTTTTGCCAGAGTTTCACTTCAGTTAGGGTTTCAAACTCTCCCTAATTCTTCTTTGCGAAGATTGAGATAGCACTATTTTTGAAAATGAAATGAGCCTATAAATTTTGGAGTCTGCTAAGTGAAAGGCATTGAATGCCTTTACTGCAGATGTCACATTCCTGCAAGTTTCACAATTTTCCCAGTGCCACCTCATTCCTCTACATTCGATTCATGTGCAAGTGGGTTGAGTGATATTTTTATTATTCCCCACTTTGCATTTCTACACTTAGTGTTTTTAGAGGTTAGGTTATTTGTTTGATATTAGGTTTTTATCTAATATTAAGTATTTTAAAATATTGGAACATTTTTTTGTAAAAATATTTTAATCCTTATTATAAGCCAATATTTTGGGCATTTAGGGTGGGGTCTTCATAGGCTAGAATTTTGGCACAAATTTTAGCCAAATGTAGAGCATTTTGTAAAGGCTTTTCATTTTCGGATTTGAGGCTAGGGCATAGTATAAAGTTGATTGTCATGATGAATTTTTAGGGGTTGCAAGCTTTGGGAGAGAGGATAATAGTGAACATATTGTTCCTACATGTTTTTCAAGCCATTTTTGTAACCACATTATCAGATTTGTGAGAGAAATAAAGCAGATGCTCTTTGATCCATACATTTTTTTTGGAGTTTGATTTGATGATCCTGGTTTCATATTTCTTTGCAAGTGTTGTTTTTAATTGTAATCCAAAATAAATGAATGCATTTTTGTTCCTTCTTGATGTAATCAATTGTTTTCTTAAACCTTGTATGAAAGACGTATGTTGTTAACTGTTTGAACTATTTGTGATTTAATCCTAATAGTGAAGCCTGTTATCCTATATGTTGAGCAGTGATTTTAAGAGTCAAGCCTTTGATATATGATTTTGATCTATTATTTTGTTTTTCCAAAAAAGTTTGAAACCATTTTTGGTGTATCACCCCAATTCATTTTAGTGTAAAAGTTCTTTCTATTCCTTTTCTTATCAAGTTTTAAATCAGGTGGTGATATTTCATATTTAATAGACACCGGCCTAGAATCCAGAGATTCCTCCTTATTCATAGTCTACCCACAGTTAGAGGAGGTTTCCATTGTTAGGATAGAATTTTTGTGTAGCCTCAATGCCTGAGTTAGGGTAACAATTCTAAGCCTAAACAATTACAAAGTACAGTGAAAGAATCAAGAAAAGTGTTAGTGCAATCAGAGCTGTCGGTGGAACAATTGAAGATAAAACACTGGTCAACAAGGTATTGAGAACTTTACTTCCTATCTATGCAATTAGAGTTTTAGATAATCAAGAGATTAGATGCAGTAATGATGTAACTCTAGATGGATTGGTTGGAAGACTTATCGATGTGGAGTTAAACAAATTTGACAATTATTCTCCTAATCCTAGCAATATTGAGTCTGCATTCAAAGCCAAATTAAACCTTAGAAAGATGAAAGGAAAATAGATTGATAGTGATAGTGATGATGAAGATCTAGAAATAATTGAGGAATTACTTGCAAGGAGAGCTATAAAAGGAAAAGGATAGTACAAAGGAAGAATACCATTGATTTTATTTTCATGTGATGAGGTTGGTCACATTGCTGCTAAGTGTCCAAACAAGGAAGACAAAGGTGAGAGAAATTTTAAAAAGTACAAAGGCAGGAAATATTTCAAAAGATACAAAAGCTACAAGGACAAAGGTAATAAATATTCTTATATTGCTAAATATTCTAATAGTGATGAAGATGAATATGAAATGGTTTACATTGCTATTAAGGATGAGTTAGATAATGAAGATAATGAAAAGAATGCACTTTACTCTCATATTAGTAAGAATGACACTTGGATAATTGATAGTGGTTATTCTCACCACATGAGTGGTGATAAAACTAAATTTGAACATCTTGAGCACTATCATGGTGGGAGTGTCAGTTTTGGAATGATGATCCCTACTATGTGAAAGGTAAAGGCTCTATTTCTCTAACTGAAGGAATCAAATGTGATAATGCTTATTGGGTTGAAGGACTAAGGCACAATATACTAAGTGTGGCACAAATGAATAACATTGGATTCAAGGTAGAATTCATGACTGGTAAGACCAAGCTCTTGGATGGTAAGGGAAACCTAGTTGGAACTGACAGGCAAACAAAAGGTAATCTATTTTATCTTGATCTCAATGAAAGTTCATGTTTTTTTGCACAAGTAGAAGAAAGCTGGTTATGACATAAAAGGTTGTGTCATGTGAATTTTGATAACCTGATCAACATAAACAAGAACAATAGAGTAAGAGGTATTCCTATTTTGAAGAAACCTGAATTAGCAATATGCAAACAATGTCAAATTGGGAAGATGGGAAAAACAAGTTTCAAGATCAAGAATTACAATATAGAAGAAGTCCTGGAATTAGTGCATACTGATTTGTGTGGACCAATTGCAACAACAAGTTACACAGGTGAGAATTATTTCATTCTATTTGTTGATGACCATTCTAGAATGATGACTTTTATGTTTCTCAAAGAAAAATAAGAATCTTTTTAGAATTTTAAGTGGAACCTTGCTAGAGTTGAAAAAGAAACAGGAAAGAAACTTAAATGCTTAAGATATGACAGAGGAGGAGAATTCATTGCTAATGAGTTCAATGAATTCTGCAATGAAAGAGGAATCAAGAGACAAGTATCTGCTCCAAGTACACCATAGCAGAATGGTATAACAGAAAGAAGGAAAAGATCCATTATGGATTGTGAAAGAACCTTGATGATTGAAAAGAATGTTTCTACCAAATACTGGAAGGAAGCCATCAACACTGTAATTCACACCTTGAACTGAGTTCAAATGAAGAAAGGTACTGAGAAGACACCTTTTGAATTATGGTATGGCTATAAACCTAATGTTTTTTAATTCAAAGTATTTGGAAGTAAATGTTACATCTTGAAGGAAGAAAGAAATAGAAAATTTGATGTAAAATTTGATGAAGGTATATTCCCAGGCTACTCCTACAAAAGAAAAGCATATAAATGCTTGAATATTACTACTCATAAATTCATAGAAAGTGTGCATGTAAAGATTGATGAGTTTGTAGAGAGAAATGAGGAATAGAGTAGTAAAGAGCCTAAGGAAAACAAAATTTTTGTGTATTATGAACCTGATACTATACCCAAGACACAAGAAATGGTGATTGGACAATAACCATGTCAAATAAGGAATTCATCAGCACAAATCTTGTTGCAACCTGTGCAACCAGTGCTACTAACTAAAGAAACCGAGTCTCAGACTGAATAAATTGAGTCATAGACAGAGGGAACTGAGTCGCAGACATAGGCACCCGAGTCTCAGACAAAGGCACTCGAGTCTCAGATAGTGGAACCCGAGTATCAGATAGAAGAACAAAACAAAATATTTGAGCATGGTGAGCCTAGTGGATCAAGCCCAGAAACAAAGAGGAAGAAACCTATACTTGAAAGTATGTTAGAAGGCATCATGCACCCAAGAAAATAATTGGAGATCAGACATAAGGTATAATGATAAGGAAAAAAATAAAAGGTACATGTTTTCTTTGTGAAATTGAACCTAGATCTATTAAAGATGCATTGAATGATGAAATCTAGATCAAAGAAATGAATGAATAAATTGAATAGATAGAGAAGAAAAAAACCTGGACTCTTGTACATATACCAAAAGATAAGAATGTGATTGGTACTAAGTGGGTTTTCAAAAACAAGATGAATGAAAAAGGAGAAGTTTCCAAAAACAAAGAAAGACTAGTATGTAAAGGATTTTCTCAAGAAGAGGGTATTGATTATGGAGAAAATTTTGCTCATGTTGTAAGATTTGAAGGATTCAGAACTCTTATGGTATATGTTGCACACAAAGGATACAAGGTATATCAAATGGATGTAAAATTTGTATTATTGAATGGAATTCTTGAAGAGGAAGTCTACATTGAACAACCTGAAGGCTTTGTAGATCCTAGAAAAAGGAATATGGTTTGAAAACTACACAAAGCATTGTATGGACTGAAACAAGCTCCTAGAGCCTGGTATGAAAGATTGCATGGTTACTTGATAAGTATTGGATTTTAGAGAACTAATAACAATAGTAGCTTGAACATCAAAGAAAGACCTCAAAACAAGATACTATTAGAAGAGATATTTGTGGATGATATATTGTTTACTTGTTATGATGATTTATGCAAAGAATTCTCCAAAGATATGAGTAAGGAATTTGAGATGTCTATGTTTGGTAAAATTAAATTCTTTGTTGGTTTACAAGTTTATCAGATGAAGGATGATATCTACATTACCTAGTTTAAATACATCAAAGAGATACTAAAGAAATTTGGAATGGAAGATTCCAGACCAGTTGGAACACCTATGCCTACTTGACATAAGTTATCTAAGGATGATGATTCAAAGGAGGTAAATCAAACTACCTATAGTTCTATGATTGGTAAAATTCAATATGTTGTTCACACTAGACCAGATATTGCATTAGCAGTCGGTATTGTTGCAAGGTTTTTAGCTAATCCTAGAGAGAATAACTTAATGTTTATCAAAAGGATTATGAGATATGTTAAGGGTACTGAAGATTATGGATTATGGTATAAGAAAGGAGGAAACTATAATTTGAAGAATTTTACTGATGCTGATTGGGTAGGAAGTGTTGATGAAAGAAAGAGCACAAGTGGTGGAGCATTATTTCTTGGAAAGAGATTAGTCTCCTGGACAAGAAAGAAATAGAACTGCATTTCTCAATCTACAGTAGAGGTAGAGTACATTGTTGCAGTAGTAAATTGTTCAAATATCATATGGTTCAAACAACTGTTGTCAGGTATGAAGGAAGAAATCAAAGAACCAGTTATTATCTACTGTGAGAAAACCAGTGCTATTAACATTTCAAAGAACCCTTTGATGCATACTAAGACTAAACATATTGCAATAAAGTATCATTTCTTGAGAGAATCGGTTCAGGACAAGGAAGTAATATTGGAATATGTGAATACTAAAGAAAAAATTGCAGACATATTCACAAAACCATTACCTAAGGATGCATTTTTTTATCTTAGAGGAAAGCTAGGGGTAATTCCCGTAACTGAGGCTCACTAAAACAGAGTTTAGTGATGCATCAACCAAGCTATAGAGAAAACTTAACATGTTGATGCAGATATTTAGAGCTTATTGCATATGAATCAGTACAAAAAGGTACATTACAACTTCATTGAATATGTACTTTATGGTGTCTTTGGCATTGGTTGTCAAAGAGGGAGAGATTACTGATGTCATAAAGATTATTGATGGAGAGATTGATGACAGAGGGAGAAAATTTATCAGAAACAGAGATCAATGTAAGAGGGAGAAATCTATATTTCAGAGATTGTGAAGACAGGGGGAGTTTTTGGATGAGAATCAGAATGAAGATAAGGACATTAATAAATTTTTATTCTTATGTCTTTTTCTCTATAATTATTTTTATTATGACATGTTGTGTTCCCATCAATTCCAAAGAGAGGATATTGTTGATGACAATTATTCAATTGTGTATTTCCATTGATGTTTACACAAATTTCTAATCGTATCCAAGCACATTTAGTCCATGCCAAGAACTCTTGGGCATTGAAGAACACCAAAGTGATTTTAAGTTCTAACTGAGTTCACTCAGGCATTATAGTTTTGGTCGGGCATTGAAGGATTTCAGTATTAACTAAGTTATTCTTTTAGTGACAGTCAACTAACAAAAATTTATAGTTTATGGTTAATTGGTTATATGAAGCCAACAAACTTAAGTTTTATTGATTATTTAGAAGGTTATTAAGGCTGAATTGACAAGGCTTATCATATATATATATATATATATATATATATATATATATATAAGGTCAAGTTTGGATTGAATATGGTGTAAGTAATAAATAGAGATATGTGTTTTTGACATGAAGTGTGGAGGCGAGATCAGATGGGATTCTAATTAAGGACAAACACACAAAGCTGCAACATAATATCCAATCAGTGAGGATCAAGTAATTAAATCCAGAGCAGAGATCTAAATCAACAAAGAGAGTTACTTCTCAAAACTGGTCAGCCCATTGTTACTCTCTACCAATTGTAGCAGTGATCAAAATCTCTTTACAGAGTAGACTTAAAAGTCTTTTGTAAATCCTCTAACAAGATGAAATTTCTACATTGAAGTGTTTGAAGACCTCTAACAAGGCCACTCCTTACCGGGTGATTAAATCCCCTAACTGGGTCACACCTAACAGTGTGTTATTGTAATCTTTAATAGGATTGGATCCTAATAGGGCTCACTTCAGAAGAGTGAAAAATAGTGACTAGCTGCAATTGGTGGCTTTTCCCATAGTGGTATTCCACGTTAAACTTGGTGTTATATGTGTACATGTTATTTGCTTTATGTTTTATGTTTTTGCAATTAATTATTAAAGGATAATCATAGTTAATATCTTAATATTTTATATGTTAACTGAGTGACAGTAGAATATCTGTGTTAACCGATCAACAGTGATAATATTTTTTAAGTCATCTAAGGGAATTGGATGTGTTTTTGTGGTAACTCATTCACCCCTCCCCTCTCAATTAATCAACTCATTTCCAACAACCTTTTCCATTAATTCTCTTATTCTCCATAGGATTAACCAATTTAAATCTCCTTTTAAAATTGGGCCAAATAAAATATTCATTCCCTTTCCAATTAAGGACATTACCTCCACATTTATTTTCCTTCCTCTCTATCATATTGAAGTCTCCCACAAAAATCTAGTGATCCCTTGGAAGGTTGATTGAAATCCATTCCCAAAATATGGCCCTATCCCTATATTCATTGGAAGCATAGATATTACATATTCCTATCAACATGCCATAGAATTTGAAAAGAATCTAGTGTGCTCTTTGACATGGAGAGAAACCTTTTGTCTCAAAATTATCAGGGTATTTGGGATTAATGAAGAGTGTTGTTGCCCCTTTTCCCTTATCATGATTTGTGTAACAACACATTTCCTTATCCTAAATTAATTTTAGGGTGTAGATAATGTCTTTGTTCTTTAAGTGATTACACCTTTTTCTGACAACATATTTCCTATCCAAAATTTCTAACCCTCGTACATTCTAGCTATGAAGATGTATCATCATTAATAACATTATTGGGAGGTATTCTTTCTATTATTGTAAAGCCTATTAAAACACTCTAGAATCTCTGATTTGGACTCTTTTCCTTTATTCTTCAACAAAGATTGTCTCTCTATGAGTTTTCTTTTTTTTTTCATGCTTTTACTTAAGACCTCTGTGAATTGTTAGCTTGTTTCAATTTCCATATCCTCTCGAGACTCATATGGTAAAATTTGTTTACAACTATGATCTTCTCTGGTCTCCATGTTCTCAAGTGAGGAAGAACCCATAACTAAAGATGCTACTTGGCATTTTTTTTGGGTTGTAACTTTTTCTTTATTTCTTTCTAAAGCAATTTGTTGAGCATTTTTCTTCTTATTAATGTCATGGTTTTTATCTTTCTCCAATTTATCTCTACCATGGTTCTATTATGACTGATAATCGGCTTTGCTTTTGTTACCAATATCTTTCACATGTTTTACAATAATTACTTCAAGATCATCCTAAAAAGGGGGATTTGAAAGGGAGACAAAAAAATTTCTGGTATTATCAAACTCAATATTAACTGCATTCCCACATAAAGTGTTCTTGAGATTATCACCAGCAACCATTTTTTCACTGATAAAAGTGGTTTTATTGCCAGGTGGAACTTTTAAATTAGTGTTACCCTCATCCTTATTATTAATATTATTTTGATTCTCCTTATTATTGATGGAAACCTAAAACAATTCTGATTGTTCTTAAAAGAAGGACATTCTTTCCTAGCATGACCATTAAGCTTGCAATGAAATCAAGCACCCAAGTTCCCCAGGAGAGAAATCTCCCATTCAAAACACTTACCTTCAAGCTCTACCACAATTACACCAATAAATTCAATTTCAGATTGTAGAGGAATGAATTCCCTCACATTAAGATGCGAGAGTGTGACTCTGGAGTCTTCCATTTCCAGAACTGACCCCAGGGGTTTAAGAATCTGAGGGATAAATGACCAGAACTCTGGTTGAACATCATGAATTTAAATCCATTGTGGGGAAGATGTTGCAATAAAATTCTCCAAATTACCATTGGGAGACCACGAGAAAGCCCTAAATAGGGATTGACCTACATTCCAAAACCCCTTTTTGAGGACTCTCTCTTGCATGCTATTATTTTTTAGAAAAATAAAAAAAATCTGTCTTTGAGTCATTCTGATAAAATTAACATAGATTCATAATTTTTTTCCCCAAACATTATTAAAAAAATTATCAAGAAATGTTCTTGTCGGTAAAATTTTTTTGTCCATGTAAACAAAAAATATGGCTACATTCTTTAACCGATTTTGTTCAATTTTTATAGCTCTTACCATGTCTTCATTCAGAGTCAAAGAGAGAGTTATCAACCCAAGACAAGGAGGCTTAACCTTCTCTCCACCTCCTAGGTCTGAATATTTGAGGACTCCATCGCCTCCCATTCTATGTCCATCAGATCTGGTAGGTATTCTTCCATTGGGTGAGTCAGCAACCTCTCTACAGAATCTTCCATCAAAACACGCTGAGTGTGGGAACTTGAAACCAGAACTATCTGCCACAATATCCTTAAATGAGGGTTTACAATTTCATTTTTCCTGCTTTGATATCTGTTTACCTCCCTCAACTCCAACTACATCATTATAAATACACTAGTCACCCTCATCATCATGACGTACACCATTCACACTCTTCATAGATCGAAGAAATCATAGAAGTGGCCCTAAGAGATCGACCCTAGATAGCACCAACGTGAGAAGGAACACACACATGGGTAAACATGAAAACAAAGAGAACATAATAAACACAAAGAAAATAAATAAACAAGTATGGGAGGACAACAATAACACATTTTTATGTCACCAAAATCATGCAAGCAAGCCACATAGCCTCTACAAGTATAGGAAAGGACAACCACTTGCCCAAACTTGCTGAGTGGTCAAATTTTTCCTCCAGAATTGATTTGTATGAATGTCATATTTACACATTATTGTGTGATTATTGATATAAAAAAACTCTTCCTAAATTTATCTTATTACAATATAACTTTGAAAAATGGACACAAGCTATAATATATGAAAATGCTACAATTTATAGTCAGAACTACTCCAAGATAGGACACTTGATCTTAGAGTGTAAGACTCCCTCAAAATAGCCCCAAAATATTAAGGAGATATGAAACTCTTTGGATGAGGGGACTACTACTGAGGAAATAAATAATATACTTAGTAGGGAAGAGATATAGGATGACCCCTTCAATGAGGATATCCTAAAATCATGAAACTCTAACTAAGGTTGTCATTCACCATGAAAAAAAAATAATGGAGGCTTCTACTATAGAGGCACTTCTAAAGAATGGAAGATCACTACTTCCTTATGTTTCTTTAGAATGACCTTTTGTATCACTTGGTGCCACCACAAGTGCTCACTCTTTTGCACATACTAATAAGGAGGATTAAACAGTGCAAAATAAGAAAACTAGAAACAAGAATATTAACGTGGGTGTAGAACCTTAAAATGGTTGCTCCTTGCAAATACTTACAAGATAGAAATAATTTGAAAGGGATATTTTTCATGCAAGTAAAATAACCCTAGATTCAGTCTCAAAAATTAGAAAATCATGTTCCTTTCTTGGAATATGAGGGGGCTTAATGGCCATCTAAAAAATTTATTGCCTTAGGGACTACATTTTTAGAATAGAATTGATAGTTTTGTAGTTCAGGAAGTCAAAATGAAAACTATTACTTTTCAGAACATTGCTAACTATATTTGGCCTGGCTCTTTTTTCCTTATTAGTGATACTACTAGTGCTTTAGGGGTTGTTATCACTATGTGGGGTCCCAAGAATCTAGTGGGCGACATTCAATCTAGCTCTACTAATATTATGATAGTGAAATGTTCATTTACTAAAGACTCATGGTGTTTGGTCAATGTTTATGCTCCTAACGCTCATTCTACCTATAAGGCTATTTGGGATGAAATCTCATCTCATGAACTAGAAGACCAGAGAAGTTAGGAGGGTTTGTGGACTACTGTGACAACATGGAAGATTTTTTTGACTTCATTAATAAAATGGTCCTTATTGACATTGAGTTTATTTGTCAGTCATTTACTTAGTCCAACCATAGTAAGGGAGATCATCTCATCTAGCTTGAATTGGACAATTATTTTTGTCTCTATGAATTGGGATCTTGGCTACAACTCCACTCTTCCGGCTTTACCTAGAACTATTTCAAATCAAAACCTTTTTCTTTTGGAATGGTTGACTTATATATGTAGATGTCTAAAATCGTCCTTATATTAATTTAATTAATATTCCCATAACATTATAGTTAATTTTAATTAATTATATTTGTTATATTCTTCTATCTATTTAATTAAATTTATTGATTTAAAAATGATTCACTTTCCTTAGTATTTGAATTTAATTTAAATACTACCCCCTTTGATGTATTAAATTTTATTTAATACATTCTCCTTCATTAATCCCCTTTAAAATAATTTTTTAATTTATTTATTCCTTCACATGACTTAAATTCTACTAAGCCAAATTAATATAAATTTATAATTTGGATTAAGCTAATTTGAACCTAGATCCTACCCTACCTCACATCACTCTCACCAATTAAACCTATTCACTAATTAACTAAGGTTAATTAGGCTAATTTCTTGATTCCTACACCAATTAGTCCTAATTATTTGCTCACACATGTGTGAGCGAATTTCCAAAAATACACTTTTTCAAATAATCCTTATTTGTTGCCAATAAGGTTTCTTACACCTATGATGACACCTTCTTACACTTTCTAAAAGTGTCTCATTGGTCCAAAACTCTTACACCCTCTTACACCTCTTACAAGATCCTTCACATCTGTACTTTAAGTACACTTTGACCCATCACATCCAAAGTTTCTTACACATGTGTGAGAAAAGTGGGCCTCTTGCATGGCTTATGTGTCCCTTATGTGGCACCTATGTGGATTCCACATGAGCTCCACCTCATCCAAGCCCTCTCTCTCCTCCAAAAAATCTATAAATAGAGGCCATTTTCAAGAGCAAATCATCTCCCTTTTATGCATTGTTATCATGCTAGTATAGCTCTAGAATTTCTTAGTGCATTTCATGTTTTATGCTCATTAGTTCATAGTTGAATTTAGAAATCACATCTTAGGATAATGACAAATGAATCTAGTTCTATTATCTCATGCATATCATCTTAGTTTAGTTTTTGAATCTTCATCATAATGTATTCTTGCATTTGCATTCATGGTGAAGGCTTGAGGCGAGTTTTCAATACTTGTTTCTTGAGTTTTTCACTCATTTCAGTCACTTAGTTTGCATTCATAGATCAAAGTGGGATTTTGGTATTGTGTTGGGAGAGCATACCCACAAACCTTTTAAAAATGTAACATATAACTATGTAACAATGTGTAACATAAGAAATGTAACATTTGAAATCTATGGGGGAAAGATAAGATATTCCTCTTCTATCCCAAGATGCACAAATGAATTATCCAAATTGATTAACCCCAAGAGAGGGATCAATGCACAAATGAATCAATCATTTAGAAATGAGAGCAAAGAGGAAAGTCTTAAGTTCCCCGTTTTTATGGAAAGGAATGTGTGATAGATTTAGAATGATTAAGGATTTGAATTGAAATGGATAGGAGAAATGTACTAACCTTGAAATATTGTAGATCAAAGAATGCTATTTTTTGAAGTTTGTACTCAATTTCCGGAAAAATTGAAGTATGATCTGGAAAGGAAACACAGAGATGAACAAAACCCAGAAATCATTTTCTGATCTGAAACTGTCTAATGAAAAAGGTCGACCTTGACCGAAAAATGTCAACCCTAACCCAATAATGTCGACCCTAACCTACACAGATTCAAAAGTGACTCTGTTCACGCCGTCCAAATGAAAGTCGAAAAGGGTATCCAGATCTGGTCTCAAATATGTTGTTATGTACCTATACCTGCAAGAAAAAGAGGTTTTTTTGTTTGGGGAGGGGTTTCCCTTGGTCAAACCCTAGTTTTGGAATTAACCTCAAATATATGTAATTGAAATTGCAGAAGTAAACAAAGTAAATGCATAAATTCACCTTGCTGGTAAAAGTCCTTGTGGAGGATTCAAATCCTTGAATCCACAAGTATGTATGCACCAATGGATCTAAAATATAGGATGTAGGATGTCTTTAATCAATTTCTTGTTGATATCCAACACCAAATCTTGAATGGGTTATTGAATTGGAAGAAGCTTAGAAGAAGGTGGATGGAGAGATCACCAAAAAGGGCACTATGTAGCTTGAATCCTTCAATGGCCTCCAATGGATCTCCTTCACAAAAATAGATACTTGAATGCTTAAGAATGGATGAATGCTTGCTTGAAATCTTGCTTCAATGCTTGCTTGAACTTCACTTGATAATGCTTGATCTCAATTAGGAATGCTTGATGCTTGATTGGAAGACTTAGAGAAAATGAGAGGAGAAAGGTCCCTTTTATATGAAATTAGGGCACAATCTTCTAAGGAGGCTGACATAGGAGAATTAAATTCCCATTAAAGCCTTTACCCTTAAGAGAGGACCTATTTTAAATATAATTTAGGGATCGACGCTTCAGAACCCAAAACAGCTGACCCAGAAGCGGGAAATACTTTTTGCAAAGACCGACATTCAGAAACTGGAAGACCCTGAATTTTGAACCCTGGGTCAAGGTTGAGGTCCACCTTGACCTAGGTCAAGTTCAAGGTCAACCTTGACCTAGGTTAGGTTCAAGGTCAACATAGACCCAAAAGGTCGACCCTGACCCTGAGGTCAAAGACCTCAGATCTGCAGTCCAGGATGCCAAAAATTGGATGGAAAGAAGTGGAAAGAGAGGTAGAACAGGGGGAAAGCCAGGTCAAAGTCAGGAACCCATTCAAGGTGCTTGATATGACCCCAAACCACTTACTCAGAAGGCTAAACCAGTCTACCATGGAAGTGCTTCAATTTTTTGACTATACAGGTATTGTGTTGGGAGAGCATACCCACAAACCTTCTCTAAGAGAAAATCAATAAGGCATTGGGTGCCCTTGTTTAGCTCATCGGAGGTCATGATGGAATCCTTATTTTAAAGTATGTTTAGACATGTTAGTATGTTTATTTGATTTATATCTCTAACATTTGCATGTTTGAGCCTGCTCCCAACAGGTTAGATTGCAGCATGTACATTTTGGCATGCCCGGTGGGACCCACATCCCTTCTTTTCTAACATTTTTTGCATATTTTCCATGGTTTTGGAAATTCTTATGCAAACCTATCTCCGCTCTGGAGTCACCATCTCTGCTTATCACCATCTCTGCTCCTTGGCCATCTACTAAACTTGGTCGTCTACACCTATAACTCACCGTCTCCGCCTGTGTAGAAACATACTTATAACACTATGGTTTTAAACGTCTTTTTATCAAATTTTTAGCATTTTAACTCTCGGGGTTTTGATAGTAACACAATTTTTAGGAGTTAAATGTTGTCTGGTTTGGTAAAAATATTATTTTTAAGTCTGGTTGAGTCTATTTTTTAACAGAATTTGATTGTGTGTATTTGGCCGTTTGTGCAGGTATATCACCATTTTTGTAGATCTCCGTCTGTGTAGATCACCGTCTACGATACTTCATCATCTGCGCATTTTTCTGAGTTTTGTGATTTTCTGCAACATTTAATATCTGAGATTTCAAACTACTAATGAATTTCATGCAGGTTTCCTGATGATTTTTAACAGATTATTAAAATGAACTTGTATGATTAAACACTTGTCTTGGAATGTATGTTGTTTAAAATGAAAGCTCACTCAATATTGAATGTTAAGGGAATGAACTTCACCAATCTTGAATGACATAAGGTAAATAAACACACATTTCCAAGCTTTTTTTGCTGTGTGGAAAATAAATTGAATATGAATGATTAACCATACTATTGTGTCTTTTGCTTAGATAGAAAAACACATAGTTTCTTTTAATAGGTTCAATTTGGAATGAACACTTCTTGGTGTGTTTGAAGAAGTGTTTTTCAACACTTCTTTCAAGCTATATTTCATTAGATTAAAAACTTTAACATACGTGATGCTATGATTAAGTTATAGTCGTATCCTTTCCCCTCACCTTTGCGAATCTTGGGTGAAGATAAAGCTTAGCTTAATCAAGCTTCTAGAGAGGCCTATCTAGAGGGTGTGCTTCCCCTTTAGAGGATGACCTCAAACCGGTAATCTCTTCGGTCGGTATAGAAATAAAGTACAACCCAAAGGTCCTTTTTATCCCTTCAATCTCAGGCAGGTCATGTTCAATGGTAGTCCATACCGAGTGAATATCATCAACATATTGGCATGGTTGAACAAGAGACTTAGGTGTCTCACACTGTACAAACCAATTGCAGGGACGCCACAAAACCTTGCTAGCAATTATAAATTAGTATCCTGCCTGATTCACCTCCAAAAAGTGACTTATTATAATGCAAGGGGAGGGAAGATTCTCTCCCCAAGATTCCCATCATACGTGTCCTAGGGTATTGTGTTGCAAAAGAGGTCTTCGTAGCACGGAAACAATACCTGGAAAAAGGAAAAAACATGGGCACCCTTACGGGGGTGACATTGTTGTGTGAGCTGAAGGACTACCAAGCAATGGGCCTATAATATTTCATACAAAGCCAAATTCCTAAGGTAGCTACTATTTGAACTACCTTCGTTGTGCTAGACCTAGTAAAAACATAAGTGGCTTGAAAGAGTCACTTAAACATACACAAACAAGATCCTACAAGTTGAAATCAAGGTTTCCTAATGTCACATTTGCTGGTATCTCTCAAGATTGCTTTGTCCCTTATTGGATTATTTTAATATGTGTGTTTGTTATTTTTCTTGTTTGAATGTGCTGAAATCATTTCTTTCCATCGAACAAATTTGCCCAAAATCAGACTGAAGGTCAAAAATCTGCCCAAAATTTCAACGCATTGCCTTAGCCACAGTCGACTGTCTCTACTCTAGTCTACTGTCTGTGTAGATTACCATCTACGCAGATCATCATCTGCACAGGTTGTCAGCTGTGTCTAAGACTTCTGTCTCTACTTTAAAATAGTGAGCTTCCAAATTTGCCGAGATATTCAAAATTTGACCTTCTGCAGGACCCTAAAATAATTTGTCCTAGATCATTCATTCATTTAGACAAAATCAAATTTTTCATGACATGACCAATTTCAAAAAACATAAGAAGGTTAATCTTCTAACACCTCCATTCTATAGAGAGAAGAAGGAAACCACCTATAAATCTAAGGAATACCAATACATTACAACATCTATCAAACAAGAGATTGAACATCGTGAGAAAATTGACAAAATCCTCTACAATAACAAAGTTTGCAATTTCATGGCCAAGTATTCTATCAACAGTTCTTTTGTTACCATTGAGAAATATGATTAGATAACATATTTCTTTTGGATCATTCTTCCATTTTTCCATCATCATTCTTCCTTCTCTTGGAGCATTAGATCAAACCATCAAGTCAAATCAATCCTTCAGGTCAAAATACCTTAATCAAAGTATTACAAACCTTCATCCTCAAACAAACACAACATTGCTTATAGACCATCAGTCTGTCTCAAGTAATTTAAATCCCTTAGTGATGTCCCATTCTGCTTGAGATCACAAGTCCATCTTCAAGTAGAACAAGTGTTACTTTAAATCCTTTTGTGTTTGTATCATCATAAGGTTTTGTCATGCCTAGGTTTTATTAAAAAAAAAACCTTTAAATCAATCAATCAATCAAATATTTAATCAAATCCAATCAAATCTAATCAAATCCAAAATCAAGATCTTTGCTCCATTTCATTTCTTACATCTCCTTGTCTTCCATTCTTCTAAATCCACCATTGTATAGTAGTCACTCGATCCCAAGCTATAAACATGAGGCGTGCAACATTCAACACTGTTACCCATGAGGAGAATCCATTTGCCACTCAATATTTTCAAGGAACTGGGGTACAAGCTAAGGAAATGCCCAAAGAAATTGAATTAGTGGACCAAGAAGAAAGACCCACCCAAGTGAATGACTTCCTTAGAGACCCATACAACTTAGAAATGGTTGAGAAGGCCATTCTGCATAACAGTGCTGAAATATTCTTGAATCTTATTTATAATGGTGTCACAGTTCCTGCTGACTTTGATGAAACACTCCTTACCCAAAATGTCACCAAAGTCGCTGCTACCGCTACTGCAGCCATGGCTTCTACCTCAAATGATACATCATCATGTGACACCGGTAAAGGACTTGTTAGTGAACCTTTCACATCGGTACCTATATCAGCACTTGTGTCAACAACTGCATCAATACCTCAATTGACACCTGAACAAATTCAACAGATCATAAGTGCTTTGCCAAACAATACTACATAGAACAACACTCAAACAACAACGACTCAAGGAGCAAGTGCTAATGTCAATAACATATGGCAGATTTCCATGCCCTTGTCTACATCTTTGTTTCAAACAATAGGGGCAAAAACATCTGCAACCAATACGTCACGAGCCTATCAATATATACCTCCTCCTACTATTAGTATGGCCTCCACGGGCTTTTCAGCTACACAATTTGGAGGAGGCGAAGGTTATGTACCCCCGTTTCTCACAAAAAATACTCCAGACTTTACCCAACAATTCAATGAGCTCAAAAGCATTGTAGAAGGCTTACAAAATGGGGGCAAGAAGGAGTTTTCTTTTGAGGAGATTTGTCCCTATCCATTTGACAAGTCTATCACAATGAAACCTTTCCCACCAAACTTTGAGATGCCCAAATTCAAGAAATATAAAGGTGAAACATGTCCTCTACAACATCTCAAAGAATTTTACATTGCATGTCAAGAAGTTGCCTATAATGAGAACTACTTAAAAAGACTCTTCACTAGGAGTCTTGTAGGCGCAACTTTGGAATGGTTCATGGCCCTTCCTTATGGGTCAATCTCTACTTTCTCTTATCGTGCAGAGAATTTTGTCGGACAATATTCATATAATATTGAGCATCAAGCAACACTCAACGATTTGTGCAATACTAAACAAAATAATGGAGAAACCTTTGCTATTTTCTTACAACGATGGAGACATATTACAAATCGCATGGCATGGAAAATACCTGATAGTCACTTAATTGACATCTTCACAAAGAATTTAATTTTTGAGATGTCTTTCCAAATGAAAATGGCTTCACTTGACACCTTTGAATCCCTTGTCAAGAAGGGAAAAGATATTGAAGATGGCCTTTTGCAAAGAGGTAGCATCAAACATTATACTCCCTCCAACAATGATAAACCAAAATTTTGGAGTAAAAACAAAGGAGTTGTCAATGATGGAGTGACTGATGTCAATCATGTTCAAAATGTTCAAGCATCCAACAATAACAGTCAAAACAATAGCAATAACAATCAGAATCACAACAACAATCAAAATTAGAATCAGAATCACAACAATCGAAACAATCTGAATCAGAACAATCAGAACAACAATCAATAGCCACGCAATCAATCATTCTTATTTCCTCACAACAACTACAACAATAACAACAACAACAATAATAACGACAATCGACAACGGCGACAATTCACAGCTTGGGCAGAACCTCTAGATGTGATCTTCAAACAACTAGCAGATCAAGGAATGATAGTCTACCCATATACTCAACCTTTTGATGAGAATGAACCTAAACCTATTTGGTATAGAGATAATGAGTATTGTGATTATCATTGCATCAAGGGGCATGATACCAAGAAATGCATGAAGCTTAGGCATTTTGTGCAAGATCTCATTGAGGATGGGAAAATTGA
>MU228124.1:1861938-1883818 GCA_018584345.1 Thuja plicata | reverse complement strand
AATCCCATATGACTATTCTACCAATACTATTATAGGCCATGATCGAACATGTGGGAGTTTAAGTGAAAATGATATCTTTGGGTTTGACTCTCTTTGTGGCCGCATTGAAGAATCTGACACACATGTTTATACCATAATCCTCAAAGTTGCTGATTGTAATGCTACTACACATAGACCTAGAGTCACTGTCCAAGCTACTGATAAACCTTCTACATCTGCAAATCCACCAGCTACACCATCTACTTCTGCTCGACCCGCTTCACACTTTGACTTATTGGCCCAATTACGAAAGACGCCTGCACATATATCTATTCTAGAGCTCTTGAGAACTTCACCAATTCACAGAGAAATCCTTGATAAAGCTCTAAATGAGTCATGTGTCCCTAAGAACATCAATGTTGCACAATTCAAAGCTATGATAGGGAACCTAGCTGCACAAGAACATCTCATCTTCACTGATAAGGACTTTGGTGGTCCTGACCCTCATCATAATAAGTCCCTCCATATAGAAGGAAAAATCCAATCCACAAAAATAAAATGAATCCTTATAGATGGTGGATCTGGCTTGAATTTGTGCACTTTAAAAATGAATCATAATATCTATCTTTCTGAGGACCTCATTGATGCAGACAAATGAATCACAATAAAAGCCTATGATGATCGTGAACAAGAAAGCAAGGGTTTGATCACACTACCCTTACAAATGGGCCCGACCCTAATTGAAACTATTTTCCATGTACTAGATCTAGATCTACCTTAGAACATCTTGTTGGGACGTCCTTGGATACACGCTATCAAAGGTGTGCCCTATACTTATCATCAATGCCTAAAATTCCCACATTATGGTAGAGAAATCACAATTCTTGGAGATCCTGAGCCCTTTCAATACTGCAAGAGATTGGAAGGCAAACAAGCTAACTACTGTTCGTTGAATGAGTTTGGCCGACATTTCAATCAAGAAACTCATGTTTCAAACACTCAATTAGTTCCAGAAAAGACATCTGAAACACCAGCTGAGAAATCCAAAGGAAAGGAAAAAGTTACTAAAGACAAGGCTATTGAAGACAAACCCTCCTCATCTAAAGCAAAAGCCACATTTACAGATCAAGGCATGGGAGAGTATAAATTTGAAAGTGCTCTATGTATTGGGCAACTCCCTTTGTCTCCAAAGTCCTATAGAAGACCATCACTGATACCCCTCTCTAAAGATAAAGCACTTATACACTATAAATCAACTATTTTTGAACATTGGGGGTCCCTATCAGATGAACACATGGAATAGAGTGTCCTTGATTGGCTCTATAGTGATGAAGAAGAACGACCTGTAATTTTTCCCAAAGGAACGTATCCTAAGGTTACTCCCATTGTCAAAAGCATGGGATATCATGGTACTAGCCTTGGAGCTAATGAGACAGGTAAGAAGAAGATCATAACATCCAATGGCTATCCTAAAAGACATAGATTGGGTTCCGTAGAGACCAAGACTAACTTTGCTAAGGATTATTGTCTAGCTGCCTCAGATTCAGACACCGAGGAAGAGTTCTTCAAAATTCCTTTCCACTGTATTGAAGATGACCTAAATGAAAATCACCATGTCTTCACTATCACCCAAGCTGACCTTTCATCCCCTCATCTACCCCTCACAAACCCTGAATTAATTGACTAGGATCAGCAAGACTCACCACCAGCTTTGGACGTGTGTGATTTGAATGAGGCAGTTTTAGCCCTCTTTGGACTTAAGAATATCTGAGAACATGAAAATCAAATCCACTATAGAAAACAAGCCTACTTCAGTAGCCAAGTCAACTCTCTCAGTCACAAAAATAAAAAAGAAAATAAAAATCAAAAAAATGAAAATACATCGTCTGGTGAAAACCTCTCGCAGGCCCCTTTGGATGAAGAAAAAGATAAAATAAAGGATGCTTCCTCTAGTGAAAACCTTTCTGAGGCACTAGAGGAGGGAGAGGCTGACTTTCCATTTATATCTTTAGAACCAGAAGTGTCCTCTATGATCATTGAAGATACTATTCCAATCAACCTAGGCACAGAATAAGATCCACACATCACCTACATTGCAGTTTCTCTTAGTCATCAAGAAAAGAAAGACATGACAACATTCTTGCATAAACAAAAAATCAAATTTGCCTGGACTTACAAAGACATGCCTAGGCTAGATACAAATCTTGTCATGCATCATCTTGTTGTAGATCCAAGTGTAAAACCTATTAAGCAGAAACTTTGCAAGATGCATTTGCAAGTCACATTGGTAGTCAAAGTAGAGCTTTAGAAGATGTTGGACGCTGAAGTAATTAGACCAATTGATTATCCTAAATGGGTTTCTAATATTTTACCAGTAGGTAAGCCTACTGGGGGCATTTTATCTGCACTAATTTTAGAGACCTAAATCTTGCATGTCCGAAGGATGATTTTCCACTCCCAAATATTGACATTATAGTGGATTTGACGGTAGGACATGAAATGTTGTCACTTATGGATGGCTTCTCAGGTTATAATCAAATTAGGATAACACTAGGAGACTAGCACAAAACCACATTCACAATGCCTTGGGGCACCTTCTGTTATCAGGTATTTCCTTTTGGCCTTAAAAATGCCGGAGCCACTTATCAATGAGCAATGACTACCATCTTTCATGACCTTTTGCATGTCATCATGGAAGATTATGTGGATGATATTTTAGGCAAATCCAAAACAAGGGAATCACATATTCCTATCCTCACTACCATTTTCGAGTTATTAGAGAAGTATAACCTTAGGCTGAATCCTAAGAAGTGTGTTTTTGGAGTACAATCTGGTAAGCTACTGGGAAACATTATGTCACGGTGTGGAATAGAAGTTGATCCAAAGAAAGTGGAAGAAATCCTAGAGATGCCACCACCCAAAACATTGAAGCAATTACACAGTTTACAAGGCAAACTGCAATCAATCAAAAGATTCATGTTACAACTAGCAGATAAGGTGCATCCATTCTCTCATATCCTGTGCAAGAATATCAAGTTTCAGTGGGATTGCTTATGTCAAAATGCATTTGAGAAAATGAAAGGATATCTAGCTAATCCACCCGTATTGGTACCACCTATTGCTAGCTATCCTCTAATTTTGTACATATCTGCTACATAGGTTGCATTGGGAGCCCTCCTGGCACAATTAAATGATATCGGCTGAGAGTGAGCAATTTACTATCTCAATAGAACTCTTATTGGCTATGAGTTGAATTATTGCCTGATTGAGAAGGCATGTTTGGCCATTGTTTTCTATACGCAGAAACTATGACATTATATACTTAATCATAAGATTCATCTTGTTGCCAAAATTGATCCACTCAAGTATCTTCTGGGACGTGCTGCTCTTACTGGTCGTACAAAAAAATGGGTCATGATTCTTAGTGAGTTTGACATTGTTTATGTGGATCAAAAAGCTATCAAAGGACAAGTAATTGCAGATTAGTTAGCTGAAGCACTTGTTGACGGTAAACATCCTTTGATCATAGAATTTCCAGATGAATCAGTCCTTAATCTTGCCCTGAGTCCACCATGGAATCTTTATTTTGATGGATCCTTCACTTAGAAAGGATCAGGGGCAGGAATCTTGTTTGTTACACCAAAAGGGGATCTCATCCCTTAATCTTACAAATTATAGTTTCCTTGTACCAACAACATTGCAAAATATGAAGCCCTTATACTTGGACTTTGACAGGCCATACAATGGAAGATTCTCACTTTATTGGTTCTTGGTGATTCACAGTTGGTCATCAAACAAGTTATGGATGAATATCAAATGAAGGGTGACAAGTTGCTTCCCTATCGCCATACAGTTGAAGATCTCAAGACGCATTTCACTAAGCTAATCTTCCAATAGATCCCTCACACGAACAACAAAGCAACAGATGCCATGGCAATAATTGGGTCCTTGATCACTATGTGAGAACACAGCTCACAGTGTGAGTTTCTTGATGAGAATATTATAGTCCCTGCCTATGAAAAACCAAATTCCAAAATGGTGTGTGAAATTGCTGATCCCAATTCCCTATGGTACCATGAAGTATATTCCTACCTTTGCGATGGACATACCCCACTTACTTTAACCCCCAATCAACGTAAAACCTTCATTTGCTGCATTTCCCAATACACAATCCTTGCTGATACCCTTTTTCGAAAGCATTTTGATGGAACTCTTTTAAGGTGTCTGAATTTTGATGAAGCACAAACGTCCTTGGAGGAGGTACATCAAGGAATCTGCGGGGCTCATTCTTGTGAACTTACTTTGGCTAAGAAATTGTTACGCACTAGATATTACTAGCCTACTATGGTGCAGGATGCCTACAACTATGTGAAGAAATGTGTGCCTTGTCAACATCATGACAATTTGATACACGCGCCCTCCCAATCTCTCTAGCCCACCATCACCCCTTGGCCTTTTTCACGCTGGGGTCTCGATCTTGTTGGCCAAATTTTTCCTAATTCTTCCAATGGCCATAAATACATCATGGCTACTATAGAGTACTTTACCAAGTGGTTTGAAGCTGTTCCTCTCACCTACACTATTGGAAAATAGATTTCGAAGTTTATTTTGAACTATCTTATCTGTCGCTATGGCATTCCTCAGGACATTGTTACTGATAACAGAGGACCTTTCAAGAACAAGGATTTCATAGAACTATGTAGGAAATTCAGCATTACCCACCATACCTCTTCCACGTACTTTTTGCAAAGCAACGGTCAAGCTGAGGCTACAAATAAAACCATTCTTAGAATCCTCAAGAAAATGGTTGATGAAGCTGGCCGTGATTGGCACCTTCACCTCAATCTTTCCCTTTGGGCCTACTGCACCTCCATTCAAACCCCCATGGGAGCCACTCCCTTTTCCCTTGTTTATGGTACTGAGGCTATTCTACCCATTGAAACTGAGCTCCCTTCCCTCATAATTTCTCTCAAAAATCTGTTGTCCGAAGAAGAATATAGAGTTGCCCGCTTGCAAGAGCTAGAAATCCTCGATGAGAGATGCCTCAATGCCCTAGACCACCTCCATGTGTATCAAAATCACCTTTGCCTTTAGTTCAACAAAAGGATCAAGCCTCATCTGTTTGAGGTTGGTGATCTTGTCCTGTGCACAATATGAAGAACCTCTAGCACCATGAAAAGAAAGGGAAGTTTGAACCTAATTGGTTGGGTCCCTTCATCGTCACAACAAAGTATGGTTTAGGCGCTTATCAGATTGCATCACCAGACAGAGATCCACTCCTTGTTCCTGTAAATATTGTACATCTCAAGCGCTTTTATTCTTGATCAGTTAGTAGTCCGTTGTACAACAAAAATCTTCAAAAATCCAAAAAATCAGAAAAGAAGAAAATCCAAAAATATTCAAAAAAAAGCAAAAAAAGCAAAAAAAGCAAAAAAATACAAAAATATTGAAAAAGAATATCAAAAAAGCAAAAGAGAAAGAGAAATAAATCTATCCATCTGTGAAAACCACTTTGGTGGCGCAATGGATAAGTACCATGGTGAAAACCTGTTTTAGGCGCCATGTGTAGTCAGATCCACCATCAGTTTTCACCATTTGTCTATACTGCTTGCATCGCCTTTCATAATAGGAGTCACTACCCATATCCATGCAGGTAGTTCCTTGACTATTTTTCCACCTCCGTAATAAAAATTCCCACATGACTGAGCTTACCAAATCAAATAGCGAGCTTTGTTCTAGACACAGTGATCGCAAACATTTTACATCAAATTAGTAGATAGATTGACTTTCCTAATGATCATTCTATTCAAAAGAAATTTCTAGTGACTTCCCATTTTTTATCAATCAATCTTTGGCCCATCAGGATGCATCCTTCCGGTGTCAGCTATTCTATCAATCCTCACATCAAAATTGTTCATGGCAAGAACTTTTGGAATGAATGACCACTTGGTCAAGATGCCTTTTTGTTGATTTTATCTTGTGTTTTATGATGTTCTTATCATGATAGCCTCAATCTTTTATATCTTGGTTCATTATGGTGAGTATCTAGTGAAATACGTGTAATTTGTGGTATGATATGCTTGTCATAGTTTGTTAGTGCATCTATGTTTTGATATTTGGTTATGACTATGTATGCCTCACTGGGGGCAGGATTCATGCATCTCAGATCCCTCAAAAGATCTGGATGTAGTGCATCTCCTCATGAGTAACATTTTATAAGATTCATCATACCTGATATCTTGCATTCTTGTTCCTAACAACCTATTTGTCTGAGATTCTAGTCCACTCAAAGGAACTATGTCACTTGTGCTTTCTAGTACATGGTGCATAACTCCTTTTGCAATATCAACCTAGGGTTTTCTCTCCAACATTGACATGGTATCAATCCCACTATCATCATGTAGTTATTCTTTGCATTATAGTTAGGTCATATTGCATTTTGATTTTGCTCTTGGCGAAGGTTTCTATTTATTCCCCCTATCCAGTCACCTACGTGATTTTATCAGACCTATTTGATACACACAAAAATAGTGTCCTCGTATGTCTCATATTGCATTCATTCATTAGGTTAATTTTATCTATTTAGTTCATTCATTAATCATTACTCATTATAGTTCTATTGTATTTATTCATTACAGTTGCATTGTTCATTTAGTTCATTAATCATTATTGATTATCAGTTGCATTGTTACTCCATTCATTAATCATTATTCATTAGCAGTTTTATTATTACGTCATTCATTCACTAAGGTTTCATTTAGTTTCATTACATATTTCATTTATCATTCATTCATTTAGTTGCATTGTTACTTCATTTCAATCATTATTCATTACCATTGCATACAGTTACATTTCCTTCATTTAGTTGCATTGTTAAGTCCTTAACATTTTTAGGATTCATTCATTTTAGATTCATTTCACAAATCATATATACATTTACATTTATGCATTGTCAAATTACATCAATACATGACAAAATATATCCATCTATAAGCATCAACACATCACATCTAACATCTATATATATCTGCATCTCATCCCTACATCACAAATACATCAGCATATTCATATACATTCATCTCATCCTACATATTAGTCATAAACATCATACAACATATGTAATATAACATCATAATGCATCCATACATCCTGCATAAACATCACATCATATAACATCATCATATAGCAGCATGAAAATCCATAACTCAAAGTCCAATAGTCCCAAAGTCCATGTATATATCTCTAAAATGTCAATATTATACATCATGTGTCATAAATCATACATAATGTGTCAAAAATGTGTATCCAAAATGGTCTGAAAAGAATCATGGTGGTGGTCGTGATGGTCCTACACCACTTCTGGGACATGGTGGTAACCCCATTGATCCTTGTGACCCTCATCCTGTGCTCTCTGTCTGAGCTCTCTCAGAGTATGCAGGCTATCGTGCCTCCTCTAGCACTACACCATAGTAGAGCCCCATGTAATATGCAGCCTCTCAGACCCTTCTCCATCTCCTCTCTCCTCACAATCATCATCCTACCCTCCTCCATCCCCTCCACCCCCTAGCTGCTCATCCTCTTGTACGATCCCTGGGACTGTCAATCTAATCGGCCTATGAGCAGCCCACCACTGAGCATATGATGGCACTACTCCTACATCCTACAATGAATCTCGGGCCCTGATCCATGGGACCTCGATCATCCCCATAAAAGATGCTTATGCTATGCATGGATCTACACCCATGCCCCAGACACTCCCCACCTCTCGGGTCACCAGTGGATGTGGGAACCCGTCTAGCATGACCTCCTGTATCTGCCCCATCTGTCTCCGTACTCTAGATGGTATGTATCTGGAGATCATATAGGTCATCCTCCCAATTAGCCAACATTCGGTCTAAACAAACCTCATATAATACGAGTCATAAAACTCATCCTCTACATATCCATCCTATTGAGGGATCTCATGACCCCAAGCCTCACACCCTGCATAGGGTGTCCACTATATCTCCCCCATCTCGTCTAGTCGATGTTGCCAATATCTGACTAAATTTGTGGCCTCATAGCTAATTGGTGGCCTGTACCTACATACAAACATCTCGTAAGCCACTCTATTTTCTTGGGTCCTAATCGGTCGAATGACCATAATATGCTCCCATGACCATACAAGAAGTAGCGTGCAACCTGGCCCTAGCACCCTACCCTTTCGGTAGGCACACATGTGAAGGTCATAATACAACTGTCTAAGGATGATGTAACCCCAGAAATACTAGTCTCCATCCTCAACCATACTATTCAAAACCTGTGCCCAACCCATAGGGAATCCCTTGCTTGCATGATCAGGCATCTATCGTCCCCCTATCAATCTCGCTAAGTATAGGGCCACCCACCACAACCATGGCTCCATCTCCATCGTCCCCTTCCAGGACATCCACTGTCGTGTGGTAGGAAGATCTACATATCTCCGACCAAAAGCCATCTCCATATAGGGCTCTAAGCCCTCAACACAATACTTGGGTATCAGCCCCCGAATCAGCACTTTGTAAATCCTCCATACATCATGGAGTGTGATAGTAACTTCCCCTATAGGGAAGTGAAAGCTAGACGTGGTACTATGCGACCTCTCTATTAAATTAGACATGAGCGCATTATGCACTCGTAGATGTGGCCAATGCCATATGTGCTCTAGTCTGCATAGTGTGACAAGCCCCACTCAGCCACTGTCAACTTCTACTCTAGCTCCATGGTCGCTGGATAGCACTCCCTCGCCCAAAAAGTGATGGTCTCCTCCTGCATTCAGCAAGCAAATGTCAGCGATCAGATAGCATTTTAGGGCATCAAAAAATGTCCTAGGTCTGTCCAGGGCATTGAAAAATGCTCCCGGACCCTTGTCTTACCTCTTCTTCCTCTTTTTTCTTTTTTTTTTGGGTCAATCCATGGAGATGGCGGTTGAACCTCGTAGACGGTGAACTTTTGCAGTCACCAGTCTGTGGAGCCGATGGATCTTTGCTAACGCAAGTCTGTGGAGACGGTAGTTTCTGCTGCTGCTCTTGGCCACGTAGATGGTGGAGTCTTAACTCTGCCATCTCTGTTATGCCTTTTCCTCTCTTCCTCTGCTATTGTAGATGGGGATCGATCGAACCCCATCTCCGTAAACACCGATCATAGTTTGGTCGTCTGCAAGGATGGCGGTCTGTTGATCACCATCTATGCAAATGACAGTAAGGCGACTGCCATCTACGCTGCATGCCAGCTTTTGAGCGCATTAATGACACCCTAATGACCTATGAAAGCATTAAATGCATAATTGACTAAGAGGTAGTCCTACATCTGCTGGTCTCTGGTGTACCTGAATGTGCTCTCTAAGCTGTGCACGCTCTCACTCTGTTGTAGTTGCTCTTTTCTTCTTCTCTCTTTTTTCTCTTTGTGAGTGAAAATGACTTGTCTATGGGCCCCTGTGGACTATTCATAGACCCTTGGGACCCGTTTCTTTCATCTGTCTCCCCATTCCCCATTCTGGTTCTTATTTTTCCTCCATTTTCCTTGGACACGCCATGCAATTGGTTTACTTTTCCTATTTTCCTTCCTTTTTTGAGAAAATTTTATTAAAAAATTGTATTTTTTCCTATTATTTTCTCGAGAAGGCACACTCCTCCGCTCTCGTTGCCGTAGGTTTTTTCTAACCTCTTTAGGGCATCTTATTTTCTTTTCTTTGATGTGACATCATGTTTGATGTCACATCAAAGAGGGGAAAAATGTAGATGTCTAAAATCGTCCTTATATTAATTTAATTAATATTCCCATAACATTATAGTTAATTTTAATTAATTATATTTTTTATATTCTTCTATCTATTTAATTAAATTTATTTAATTAAATATGATTCACTTTCCTTAGTATTTAAATTTAATTTAAATACTACCCCCTTTGATGTATTAAATTTTATTTAATACATTCTCCTTCATTAATCCCCTTTAAAATAAATTTTTAATTTATTTATTCCTTCACATGACTTAAATTCTACTAAGCCAAATTAATATAAATTTATAATTTGGATTAAGCTAATTTGAACCTAAATCCTAGCCTACCTCACATCACTCTCACAAAATAAACCTATTGACTAATTAACTAAGGTTAATTAGGCTAATTTCTTGATTCCTACACCAATTAGTCCTAATTATTTGTTCACACGTGTGAGCAAATTTCCAAAAATACACTTTTCCAAATAATCCTTATTTGGTGCGAACAAGGTTTCTTACATCTATGATGACACATTCTTACACTTTCTAAAAGTGTCTCATTGGTCCAAAACTCTTACACTCTCTTACACCTCTTACAAGATCCTTCACATATGTACTTTAAGTACACTTTGACCCATCACATCCAAAGTTGCTCACACATGTGTGAGAAAAGTGGGCCTCTTGCATGGCGTATGTGTCCCTCATGTGGCACCTATGTGGATTCCACTTGAGGTCCACCTCATCCAAGCCCTCTCTCTCCTCCAAAAAATCTATAAATAGAGGCCACTGTCAAGAGCAAATCATCTCCCTTTTATGCATTGTTATCATGCTAGTATAGCTCTGGAATTTCTTAGTACATTTCATGTTTTATGCTCATTAGTTCATAGTTGAATTTAGAAATCACATGTTAGGATAATGGAAAATGAATCTTGTTCTATTATCTCATGCATATCATCTTAGTTTAGTTTTTGAATCTTCATCATAGTGTAGTCTTGCATTTGCATTCATGGTGAAGGCTTGAGGCAAGTTTTCAATACTTGTTTCTTGAGTTCTTCACTCATTTCAGTCACTTATTTTTCATTCATAGATCAAAGTGGGATTTTGGTATTGTGTTGGGAGAGCACACCCACAAACCTTCTCTAAGATCAAATCAACAAGGCAGTGGATGCCCTTGTTTAGCTCATCAAAGGTCATGATGGAATCCTTGTTTTAAAGTATGTTTAGACATGTTAGTATGTTTATTTGATTTATATCTCTAATGTTTGCATGTATGATCATGCTCCCAACAAGTTAGATTTCAGCATGTACAATATCCTTTACCCCTCAACCCAATGGTGTAAGGGGTGGGGATATCAAAATTCAACACATCTGGAGTGCTAGGTTGAGAAGCAATCACAAGGTCACTTGGGTAACGAATGTCTTTCTTCTTACTGGGCCTTGGCATGTCAATAATACTAGTAGGTGGGGGAGACTATGAAATAGGGGCCTCATGGACTAAAAATAGGTTTAGGAGGTAGAGTACGAGATGAAAATGGTGAGTCCAAAAAAATGAGGCCATGATACAAGGAGATAGGTTTCTTACCTTGGGTATAGGCACTCTCTTTAGCACCAAACACAAAAAATTCATGGGAATTGAGAAATAAAATTGGAAAGGAGATAATAACACGTTGGGAAATATTTCTATCTTTATTATGTGATGTTGAACTTATTACTTGATATGCCAAAAATATATTTCTCACTATAGTTTTTTGACTATTGGTTTTGGATGATCTTAAGCCAAGTAATTTTGCAGTGTCTATAAAATTAAAAAAATTAATCATTTCAATGAATGATTGGCATCTTCCACTTTGATTTAATCTCTCAAAATATTTTTTCCATGTTTTATTGGTCATTCTTGTACAAGTGCAATTGGGGATTTTGTCGAACATTGGTTTCAAAACAAATTCATCTATTATAATTATATACTTTGGGCTCTTACAAATGATTCTAGGAGGTGTTAATATTGGCATGTGTTCTTGGTTTTCATTTGGTACATTTGATTGATCATTCATTGTCTCAATAGGTGTGATGATTGGTGTGTGTTCTATGTTTTCATTTGGTACGTTTGATTGACCATTCCTTGGTCTTAATAGGTGTGGTGATTGGAACTTATTCTTGGTTTGGAGCTCTAGGTTTGCATTCCATGAATTTAATCCATCATGTATGGATGACATACTTTCTCCTCCATTTTTTCTACTTTCACATATTCTTCTGATGTGCTCCCGTTTTCTTTGCATTTATGCCTCAATTTATTTAAGTTTTCCTTTGTTATTCCTTCCCCTTGTGTATATTAATTGGCCTAATAAAGAATTGTGAATATATGTTAAGAAATATGAAAAGTTGAGAAAAAATAAAAAATAATAACAAATTAATTAGACATGTATATTGAATCACTTTAATATGTTGACATCTAAATGATAAATTAATTATATAAGTTTATGAAACATCATTAAACAAAATAGTCATCAAATTTGAGAATCTAAAGTATTAAAAAATAAAAAATAAAAAAAAAATTAGTTACAGAATTCTAAAGTATTCCAATTATGTTTACTCGTATATAAAAGAAGGTAATCACTTACATTATCATGGGGAGAGAAGAAATAGTTGTAACTTCTGACCTTCAACATTTGACTTGTTCCTTTCTAGTTTTTGACAATACACTTTAACTTAATAAAATGAAAACACGATATGTTCCCTCAACTTGTACATATTTTTGGGCCCTAAAATGTTTGTGGCTATATGACTTTGCAACATCTATAGTCTAAAAAACAAGCACATGTTTTTAATGTTAAAAATTACGATCAGGTTTTTGACATTATAATTGTTGTTTGTTGGTAATGAAGATGTAGTCACCTCTTGAGGGACCAAAAACACATACACATTAAGGAAACTTACATCATAGGCATATTTTCCCTAAACTTTTATGTAACCCCCCCAAAAACCTAAACATACGTAAATGTGTATGTATGTATATGTGTACGTGTACATTAGAAAACTTATCTCATAGGCATTTTTTGTCCCTAAAATTTATTGTAACCCCCAAAAAGATCCAAAATTATTTGTAACCCGATTAGGTTATTTAAAATTTGAAATAACTTGATCGGGTTACGACTTGGTAAAACTAAGCCTAAATTTCTTCAAAACCTGATTGGGTTTTGAAGAACTAAAGGTACATTTCTATTTGTTTATAACCCGCACGGGTTTTGTGAAACTATTTGTTTTTATTTCCTTATAAACCTTACAAGTTTATTAAAACTGTTTGTTTGAGTTTTCCCACAGGCCAAACCCATTTCCAGTGACAAAAATGGTGAACAACGGTTTCTATATTTCCAAAATTGACATAACACGATTATGTTCCACTTTTTTTTTGTTTTTTTTAGCATTTACACCAATTTATGACAATGCCACATCGTCAAAAAATTAATAATATAGTTTTTTTATTGTTTTTGTTTGAAATTGAATTGAACTAAGGATTTTTCAATTGATATAAGTTTTTATATAAATCTTATGCCATATTCTAAAAACAATGCCCAATGAAAAAATAGACAAGAACAACCTCTTCCTGGCATAACACCATAACCAAAACCTCAAAATTTTGTACCTGAAGAACAAGAAAGCCCTCAAAATGTTTCCTCATAGAAAGAAAACTCATAAAATACTTCTCCTCAGCAACAACCACCACCCCAAAACCCTTCGCCTCCTCCATTAGAACCTCTACAAGCCACACAAGAGGATCTTATAAATCTCTTATCATAGAATGCTACTAAAATTTCTATGATAGTGAAGGGGTTGAGGTCCTCTACTAATGAGCATGATACATTCCTTGCCACAACCCTAGATTCAATCAACAATAGTGCCAAGGAGGTATCTAGACAAGTTATGAAATGAGGCACATATAGGGATAGATGTCATGCATTTTATGCTAATGGGTTATCATATGATGAGGTGAAAATAAAATCCATAAGTAAATATGACATATATGCTCTTTTCATAAAACCTAAAACTAATCAAACCCTACTTCATGATTGGAAGAGGTTTCCTATACATTGGTGTAACCACGCTGGGATGGAAAATTATTTTTGGGATAGGTGGTATATGATCTTTGACGAACCACTTTGTAACAATTATGAGATGCCTTTATATTTATTGAGAAAGTTATATTGTGAGTTTATCCTCGGCTTAAAGCTGAATTAATTTGACATGCATCAGTTCTAGGGTAGAGGGAGGGGCTCTATGTAGGATAGATTTGGGGCTCAAAGGGTGGTAGACCCACAACATCAATTTTATTTATCTCCTAAACCCATGGTTCACATCACAGTCTGAGTAGCTCTAAAGGAGTCTATGGAGTTACCAAATCTTTGGGTGGCTATGTCATTGACCGATGTCATTTTTCAGTATGGCACATAGTTATTCAAACCAGATGATGGATCAACACATGTGCCACTTTCTCATCATCAGATGCATCATTTGGCTTAGTCTAGCCCATTGGTCATATGTGTGTGAGCTGCATGAATATATTTTCTAGGGTAGATAATGATGTGAATGAGGATGGTTCAAAATCTCATTTGTGTACAAAATACAAGGGTAGATTTGATTCTTTCATAGTGGAGGATGTGCCCCTCAGCGATGACCATGGTATTTTCCTGTGGAGAGAAGATGTAGGTGTGTTTATTTGTGTTTATGACATGTTATTTGCTAATCACTTAGATCTTATAAATGTAAATAAATTTTTATTTATAGAACAATTTAAAGTGATAAATCAATAATATGCATTGCAACGTGCAAAATGTGGTGTGAGTACGCCACATAGTGTTCATTCCACTCCACGTGCATGGGTAGCTTCGACACCAGATGTAAATAATTTTAATATGTTAAAAATAGAATAATACCTTGATTTCAAAATATTTTTTGTTAATATTTAGTAGCTCTCTAATGTATATTTATTTGGTGTTTTATAGTGGTTGTCAGTGGCTCAGATGTCCCAAGTTGGTGATATCAAGCATTCCATTATTGACTTTGGCCTAGAAAGCTTTGCAGTATCATATTTTGCACAACTCTTATTTAAAATTTTAATTGAACCCGTGCAAGTCATTTAGATTTATATTTTTTGACTTATATTTAGTATTATATATTCATTTCTCTTATGTAAATTTTTTTTTCTCTTAGGTTACCCCACCTAGCTCCAGGATATATCATGTGTGAAAGGCATCTTCTAGCACACCAAGAAAGAAAAATAAATCCTCGCAAACACCCAAACTCTAAAAGGTAATTTAGCACAATTTAAACTATTTGTTGAAATGTATTATTATTAAACATGTACATGTAGATTGATTTAAATTCTTTTTTGTCTTTTCTATATACAAAAACAAATTGGGTTTAAAAAATTGATGAATGCACCTTATGTCACAAAGGTTAAAGAGAGGGAAGAGGTAACATTTTCATCTTCACTTTCATCTCATGTTCTTATTTGAAACCCTCTTCTCAACTCTTCTTGGATTGCATTCTTGTTTCTTTAAAAGCTCTAGATCCTTCTTCTATGACTATAGCATTTTTATCCTTTTTCAGATAGGAAATGGTCATAGTTGCTTCATCAGGGATGTTGTCTTCTAAGAGTAAATGATAACCATCCAAGGCTCCGGTATGCATTTGTTCTATATATGTTAAAGATATGTGTTTAGATATAGGTACATGCATTTTTAGTTTTTTAGTGTTTTTCATCATCTTTGGGTTAGTAACTTGTATTAATTGCATTTTGCCTATTACAACACCATTCAAAACTTCCTATAGATCATCTAATATTCCATTTCATTAGGAGTCCCATTCATTGAAGAGGGTGTCTACCACAATAGATGGAAGAGGTATGTTTGTCTTCTTAGCTGAAACCCTCTTGTCAAATCCTATTGGATTGCATTCTTGTTTGATTGAAAGCCTTAATTCCTTCCTCTATGAGTATAACATATCTTATTATTTGCCATATAGGAAATAATCACAACTGATTCATCAATGATTGTGCCTCCTACGAGTATATGAGAACCATCTGAGGCTCTAGTATGCATTTTTAGTTTTTTAGTGTTTGTCAACAAATTTGGGTTAGTAACTTGTATTAATTGCCTTTCACCTATTACAATTCCCTTCACAACTTCCCATAGATCCTCTACTATTCCATTTCATTAGGAGTTTCATTTGTTAAAGAGGGGTTCCACCACAATAGTGGGAATATGTATGTTCATCTTATTATTTGAAATCCTCTTGTCAAATACTATTAGATTGGATTGTTATTTGATTGAAATCTCTAATTCCTTCCTCTATGAGTATAACATATCTTATCATTTACCATATAGGAAATTATTGCAACTGATTCATCAGTTATAGTGCCTCCTACAAGTATGTGTTAGAATGATTTACAATAAGTAAGAGGGGGGTGAATCAGTTATCCTAGGTACACATATACCAATTGTACTTTCAAACACTTTAACCAACTTAGATCCACTTAGTAATCCACTCGGTCTCTATAACATATAATTAGTAACATAAACTTGCACTTTACTGTCCTAATATAATCTTGCAGAATATGTCATGCCTTGCAAGGGAACTGGGGAAGAGAAATAACATTCTCTTTATAAAAGAAAACCTAAGTAATGATTTATGAAATTTTTTGAATTTTTAAAGAATTACATGAAAAAAACATAGTTTAACTTAGATTCCTCCAAGGTTCCCTTCTAAATAAATACACAATTTATTTAAGTCCATTTAGTGTACTAGAAACTTGATTTACTTCTTAAGCAAACTACATCTCAACATTTGCAGATTCTTTATAAAGAAATACAAAGTACTTTAATTTCAATTTTCCATTTAAATCCATTTTTATTCCTAAGTATCCTTTATGAATGAGATAAATTTTAAAGCAAATAGAATCATCTAAATCATTTGATACATTACAAATATTACAATTTTTTTTCAATAGATTTTCACTTAATCAACAATAATGAGAAACATACTACTTTAGTTGGAATGTTACAAAATCCTTATCTTTTTTGAACATCATATACATAAACTTCATGCTTTCCCTTTTCTTTTCCCCTAAGTCTACTCATTCAAAATACATCATTTTGAAGTACATTTATGATTACATTACATTCATCTCCTCTTGGGAGGTAACAATAATTTTACATCATGAAAGATAAAGTCTTCATTCTTCAAAATTGGAACATTAAGCAAGCATGAATCCTCAAGCACCGCATCCGTAAAAGATACCTTGATAAAAATATTTACCGCCCAACCATGTGGATACCAAAAAGGCCCACTCCCCTATGCTAGGAGATAAACACCAAGGTCCACAAAGAAGGGATAGCTAGGCCATACCTAGGGTTGGGTAACCTTTCCCAAATAGAAAATGAAAGAAGATCAAAGTATAAAAGGCTTGGTAGAAACTCTAAGAAACAACCTAAGAGAGTGTCATCACATATCCCTCACCCCTTGGGTTGTCTTGGTACTAGCCACTCCAGGCCTCGGCCCCCAAGTAGGCACATGCAGAATCAAATGCATTCTGTATAGACAACCGTCATTCGATCGTACCTACGCATAGGTACCTTCTCCCACTCCCATCCATAGCCTTTACTAGCACTAATGGCATGGGCAAGGCAGACATTAATATTTTTAGTGTTTGAAACCATTCCCATAAGTTTAAATAAATTTTCACTTGTTAAATAACTCTTTAGTTGGTTATCCTGGTTCTAGCCACTTAGGGCCCTGGCCCCACACTGAGAGCCACTCACTTAGTGATCTTAGGTTTTCTACCCTTAAACCACACATCAAAAATACATCATAAATCTAGTAAAAACACATCATAAACACATTTGACAACTAAATCAAAGAACATAAAATAATAAGGTAGTTTAGGGATGTTTAAGAAAAATTAGGAACGTTTAGGGAGGCCTAGAATGGTCCTGATCCTCCTAGACAATCCTAAACCCTAATCCTACTTCCTACACACATCCTAACCCTATTAAAGCATCTAAATGCACCATATAACCTCCATCAAACACATAAGAAACATATTTAAAGTTACACAAAATTTCACATGCCAAAACACAATGCTCTGTAAAATCTCATGTGCTTGAAATTTAACTAAGTTTGATTTTTTTGAAAAAACTAAAATCTAGAAGTTGCATCTTAACTCCTAGGAAGCTGAAACCTAATTCATTCATCCTGAAAGGTACCTAATTTATTTATACAAGTATAACTAAAATACTTAAATGTTCTACTTGATTAAATAATCTAAATTTTATACTTGTATAAATAATCTATATGTTATACTATGTTATACTTGTACAAATATTTCTACTTTCTTCCTAACCCTAACCTGCGCACATTCTTTTATGACAGAGAATTACATTCATGTTACACTTCTATAATCATATGGCATAGTACAGTAATAGAGTAACGACTGACAAAATAGAAACTTATTTTTCTATACACGGTTGACATACTACATTGATATAGCAACGACTGACAGGCTACAATGATAAAGCAATGACTGACAGAATTACAATGATATATCAATGACTGACAGCATTACAGATGATAGGTTACAAATGAATGATTACAAATTACAGATTATAAATGACAGTTTACAAACCCTAATCCAAACACGAGAGATCAAAATCTAATTATAAAGGTAGATGAAATGAAAATGCTATGGATTCTCCAGACTCTTACAAACACAAGTAGTATTCATATTCATAATGCATAGGAAGTAATTTGTATTTGATATATATATGATCATATTCTCTTTTCCAACATTAAAGACACAATGATATATGAAACATAAACGTTCTGAAGCCTATATAAGAACAAGCATACATAGAAACATCCAATGATACTTTCATCATTTCATAATACAAAGGAGATTTAACTCTCAGGATGAATTCCAAACTGGAGTCCTGCGTGGATTCGGTTGATGAAGAAGAATCTAATCCTCTCAAGCTTTTCCAAAACTCCTTCAATCCTTCTGGATGCAATCTCCAGCCTCTACCCATAACCACCAAATTCCAAACTCAGAGAATATTGAATTCTCTCCTCACAAATATAATTTTCCTACAAGAATAATACTAATCTTGTTATCGTTTCTTTCTGAATCAACTCCTATCCAACACCCTTTCACACAGGAAATCTTTCCTATATATAGATTGGAGGAGGTGGTTGCATGGGTAATCCAACTGATGCAACCATCCCAACTATCCATCCGTTAATAATTAGGCTTAAATAATATTATTAAAGTCTTTCTCGAAAGAGATATAATTAAATTTACCTATTCCCATAATCTGATTTATGTTTCTTTTATTTAAGGAAGTTAATTACTTATTAATATACTTACCACATTTACCATATCATTAACTTATTTGATTTTTTATTAATACAATGCAATAATTACTTACTCACCAATAATTATATAAATATATGTATGCATATGCATATGTGTCCACCCATATGCCTATGTGTACATATATTATTATTATTATAAATATTATTGCAAACATAATATTATTATTGTAAAATATATTATTTATTCATACACTAATCCATATTCTTTACAAAACACAATAGTGATATATAAGGTGAAATATATCACTATTATTAAAACATTTATTATTAGCATAGACATTTTATTATTATGAATATTATAAAATAATATCATAGAATTCTTTATTATTATTGATATTAAAATCACAAGATTTGATCACATACTAACTCATTCCTAACAAGATATGCTAGTACATAAGTAGCTACTAATAAAGATAAATTATTAAATCATACAATAATTCACATCAATAATCTACTAACAAAATTGAACATACCATGAAGACAATTAGAGCTACCATACTCAAAACCTCATCCTCAAAGAATGCAAAAGACAAGAAACCAACAAACTGAGAGGACATAGAAATACATCATCCACACAAGGGACTGACTCAGGAACTCCCCACCTAAAGGTAAAAGTGTTAGAATAGTCCCAAAGGATAACTTAGACGGTGGGGGGTGAATCAGTTATCAGTTTCTTAAGTCCTTTTCTTTACTTCTTTAACTTTAGTATACAACAAAGTAAATGCATAATCAGATAACATAGTACTCAACACACAATTTTATTAAGGGGAAACCAAATGGTAAAAACCACGGTGCGAATTAGTACCCACAATAAACTATACTTGTTTGTAGTAATCCTTGTTAGAAGATATTTCAACCCTGTTAGGAGTTGTACAATACAATGCAATAAGTATAGTGACCTGGTTAAGGGTCGGACCCTATTAAGAGTCTTTTACAAATAACCTTGTTAGGGGTGGTGGACTCACTGTCCAAAAGCTCACTGCTTAATGGTGAAGGCTACAACCTTCTGTATAATAGATATGCACTATATCTGATGATGAACTGTAGAGTAGACCTATTGTCTTGATCAGTTCCAGTGTATTACAATCTTTCACTTCTTCTTCACATAGATCCTTGATGAATGAACCAACTCTGATAATCTGCTCTGTACATCTTTCTTTACATTTCATATCATTCACACTTGGTGTATCACAATTGAACTACTATAAGTATCTTATCCAAATTAGAAGGTCATGTCAGCTCTTAGAAACACTTCATCAATATCTTAGTCTACTTAACTAAGCACGCAAACAATATTAAGTCCATGTAAGTCAATGCTAAACAAACACGACGCTTCACTGAGTCGGCCTCACCAAATTAACCATAACTTTGCAATCATCTTGAAACATGTTTGGAACCTTTGGATTTATATCATCAACTCATAATTAATCATGAATATACACACGCATATCCTAAAGATAGGTGCAACTCATGAGACACATTATATACGTCGGCCCTAAACTGTTATACATCTAGAACTGTAACTGCTAATAACAGAATTGCATAACTTTACTGAAACATCATATCTGGGTCTGCGTGTATGAACATAACATAATAAACATGTCAAAAAAATGTATCTATCCACGCAATTCTTCATGTCTTCATTCATATAAGTTCATATAGAATTACTACTATGTATTATATGTTGTCATCAATGACAAACATACAATCAATCAACTGCTCTGAATCAAATCTCCAACAATCTACCCCTTTGACATTGATGGCAACATATGATATCAAAAAAATCCTCTATTCATGGTGTCCTCTTTCTTTTACAATCTTCTCAATATCCTCATCAAGGATTTCTCTAAACTGCTAAAGTTCCTTTGTCTGTGTTTTTTTTCCATCTATATACTCCCCCAAAGTATATGCTCCCCCTAAGTACATACTCCTCCTTACTATATACTCCCCCTTTGACATCAATGGAAAAGGGTGCCATAGTCCTTTAGGCACAAGTACTACTTCAGAAGTAGAATAGTCAACCATTCATCAGTCACTTAATGACTGATGTCTTTGCTGCTTCTTCTAAACAAATTTAGGAGAGGGAATTACTCCCAACTTCTCTCTAAGGTACTCAAAAGTATCCTTTGATAAGGGCTTTGTGAAACTATTTTCCAGCTGTTCTTTGGTGTTCACATAGTCCAATTTAACTTCTTTGTCTGCAACCTTCTCTCTTAAGAAATGGTACTTGATCTCTATGTGTTTTTTCTTTGCATGCATGACAAGGTTATTAGACATGTTGATAGTGCTAGTATTATCACAATGAATAATGATAGGATAATCAACCTGAATGCCAAAGTCTTTAACCATCTGCTTGATCCAAACCATAGTTGAACAATTCAGTGTTGCTGCAACATATTCAGCTTCTGTTGTTGACTAAGAAATATAGTTCTACTTCTTGCTTATCCAAGAAACCAACCTATCTCCAAGGAATACTGCTCCTCCTGAAGTTCTCTTTCTATCATCAATACAACCTGCCCAATCTGCATTTGTATATACATAAAGCTTGACATTCTCTGATTTAGGATACCATAAACCATAGTCTATAGTTCCCTTTAGATATCTGAATATCCTCTTGACTGCCATTAGGTGACTCTGCTTGGGTTCAACTGCAAATCTTCCAACAATGCCAACTGCATTAGATATGTCAGGTCTAGATTGAGTTAGATAAATGAGTTTACCAATCATAGATTTGTACAATG
>MU228124.1:1843585-1859476 GCA_018584345.1 Thuja plicata | reverse complement strand
TTGGGTTTGTAATCAGATCTGAACTTCTTGACTCTTGTGGGACATTTAGATGCAAAGTGACCTATCTTATTACATGAAAAACATTTGAATGGAAGTTTTCCTTCATATTTACCTTTTCCTTTCTTTTATCTTCTAGCAATAATAGCTATGATTTCTTCAAGTTCTTCATCAACTTCTTCTTTCTCATTGTGACTAGGAATGTGTAAGGATTTCTTACCATGGACTGAGGCTTTGAAAGCTATTTCACTTTTAGGTTCAGTCTTCAATCTTAATATCTCAAATGCATAGATTTTGCTGATTAGAGTCTCTCTCTTTAAGTTTTGTGAGAATTGCATAGTTTCCTCTAGAATACTGATTTTGTTTTCATAGTCTGATGTCAAAGTAGCTAACAACTTATCCATTATATCTTCTTCTGATATTTCACCACCATTGTTCCTGATTCTAGATACTACTTCATTTATCCTTTGATTGTAAGCTCTAATGTTCTCTTCAGGAAACATCTCAAGACTGTTATATTTTTTCTTCCATGTCTTCCTGCGTGCGTTCTTTGCTTGAACATCTCCTTCAAACATGTCTTCTAAATATTTCCATATGGAATATGCTCTGTAAATTTTCTTGATTTCAGAAAATTCACTGTCAGATAGTGCTCTCATTAGGGCTTCTTTGGCAATTGCATTATGTGTAAATATGTCCTTTTTTCTATTGGTAGCATCATCCTTTACAAGGTCTTTCAAAGATGGAATTACAACCTCTTGTGTGGAAATCTCAAAGATCTCAAATCCAATGCACTGTAGATGTGTTATCATTTTGTTTTTCCAATCCAAATAATTCTCTCCATCAAACTTAGGGCTTTCTTTTCTGAAGTAAGACATCTGATCTACCTTAAGTTGTTAGGCTTCTTCTCCAAGGCACTTGGCTCTGATACCAATTGTTAGAATAGTCCCAAAGGTTAACTGAGAGGGGGGGGGTGAATCAGTTATCAGTTTCTTAATTCCTTTTCTTTACTTCTTCAACTTTAGTATACAACAAAGTAAATGCATAATCAGATAACATGGTACTCAACACACAATTTGATTATGGGGAAACAAAATGGTAAAAACCCCAGTGGGAATTAGTACCCACAATAAAGTATACTTATTTGTAGTAATCCTTGTTAGAAGATATTTCAAACCTATTAGGAGTTGTACAATATAATGCAATAAGTATAGTGACCTGGTTAACGGTCGGACCCTGTTAGGAGTCTTTTACAAATAACCCTATTAGGGGTGGTGGACTCACTATCCAAAAGCTCACTGCTTGATGGCGAAAGCTACAACCTTCTGTATAATAGATATGCACTATATCTAATGATGAACTATAGAGTAGACCTATTGTCTTGATCAGTTCTAGTGTATTACAATCTTTCACTTCTTCTTCACATAGATCCTTGATGAATGAACCAACTCAGATAATCTGCTCTGTACATCTTTCTTTACATTTCGTATCATTCACACTTGGCGTATCACAATTGAACTACTATAAGTATCTTCTCCAAATTAGAAGGTCATGTCGGCTCTTAGAAACACTTCATCAATATCTTAGTCAGCTTAACTAAACATTCAAACAATATTAAGTTTGTACAAGTCAATGCTGAACAGACGCGACGCTTCACTGAGTCGGCCTCACCAAATTAACCATAACTTTGCAATCATCTTGAAACACATTTGGTGCCTTTGGATTTATATCATCAACTCATAATTAATCATAAATATACACATGCATATCCTAAAGATAGGTGCAACTCATGAGACACATTATATATGTCGGCCCTAAATCGTTATACATCCAGAACTGTAACTGCTAATAACTGAATTGCATAACTTTACTGAAACATCATATCTGGATCTATGTGTATGAACATAAAATAATAAACATGTAAAAAACATGTATCTACCCATGCAATTCTTCATGTCATCATTCATATAAGTTCATACAGAATTACTACTATGTATTATATGTTGTCATCAATGACAAACATACAATCAATCAACTGCTCTGAATCAAATCTCCAACAAAAAGGATAAGAGGCAGAGTTCCTTCCTATGGAACCTCGTGATATCTCTGTAAGCACAACAATGATTCAGGATTTTGAGGGATCACTCAGACCTGTGAAGCTAGGTGGAGATGATACTCGGTACCTGCACTCCTGCATCACCAAGAAGAGATACATGGATACATATGGATATACATACAAATCAGATATATTCAAGCAGATGACCAAGATCAATACATCGTGTGGGCCTCACAAATTGAGTAACTATGACTTCGTCCTGAGTCATGAAAACACATCAGACACATATTCATGAAACATAAAACATCATGATAATGGTTAGATTCAAATCCTTGGGTTAGATCCATAAAACATATAAAAATAGATGGTTTTCTAATCTCATAAATATATAAATGATAACCATAAATGAGCATATCAATCATCTGATAAACATATCATCATCCACAAAACATTAATGTAAATGTATAGTTCTAACCATCATAATAGAATGTCCAAATGAGAAAGTCCAAGTATTACCATAGGAGAGGGTATTACATCCTCCCCCCTAGAGTTAGGCTCACTCCTGGAAGCCTACAAATATATATGGATAAGCATCTCTAAGTCTAGCAGCATCCTCCCATGTAGTGGAGGAATCATCATTGGGGTGCCATTGGACCCTTTCTTAATCTATGGTGTGACCCCTGAGGGTTAGTGTCCGCTGCTGCAAAATATGTATCGGCTCTAAAGCCAGCTGCCTGTCCACTACCTGTAACGCATTCCAATCCAACACATGAGTCACATCAGGAATATATTTTCTAAGAACTAAAACATGAAATACATTGTGAATATGAGCAAGGCTAGGTGGAAAGGTAATCCAATAAGCTACTGGTCCTATCCTCTCTAGGACTTCAAAAGGGCCAACAAATCAGGGTGCCAACTTGGAGCCTTTTCCGTAATGGATTGGACTCTTTCATGGACACACCCTCAAAAAGACTCTATCACGAAGAGGGAAGTGTACATTAGTCCTGTGAGCATCGACATACTTCTTTTGCCTATCTTGGGCTATCAAGATATGCTCTCTGATACGCTTGACCTGCTACTCCATATCCTACCACAGCTCAGGGCTTAGAAGTACCCTATCCTCCAATTGGTGCCAACTTAAGGGAGTGCTGCATGAACGACCATACAAAGCATGAAAAGGGGACATACCTATGGAACTGTGATAACCATTATTATAAGAAAACTCCACCAAATATAGATATTCTTCCCAATGGATCTACATGTCCATAACATACATTCTAAGCATATCCTCAAGAACCTGATTGACTCACTCTATCTGCCCATATCTCGGGGTGATAGGCTGAACTAAAGTTGAGTTGAGTCCCTAAAGTGTGCTGAAGTGAAGTCCAAAGAGAAAATGTGAATACTGGATCACGATCATATATGATTTTCCTAGGAATACTATGGAGTCTCATAATGTCCTTCATGAATACTCTGGCTACAAAAGCTGCTGAGTAGGAGGACTACATGGGAGAAAAATGGGCTACCTTAGTGAGTCTATTGATTGTTACCATGATAGCATCATGTTTCTTGGGACTACCTGGAAGTCCCACAATAAAATCCATGGAAATAATGTCCCATTTCCATTCTAGCACTAGGTGAGGTTGCAAAAGGCCAGCGAGATGTTGATTCTCTGCTTTCACTCTCTAACATTCCAAACATCTAGCCATGTAGTCTATAATATCTCTCTTCATTCTTGACCAATAGTACAATTGGTGTAGGTTAGCATACATTTTCTTCACCCTGGGATGTGCCGAATAGGGAGGCTTGTGGCTTTCTAAAAGGATAAGTGCTCGAAGATCTCCTGCCATGGGTACATAGATTCTATTTTATTGTCACAACAACCCAAGGGTATCTAAGGAATATCTTGAGAAGCGACCTTCCAAGGGTCTTCCTGACTCTATTTCTATCTTGACCTCCTGAAACCAAGAGTCAAAAGTGAGAACCTCCCTAATCCTCTTCTCTAAATCTGTGCTAAGGGATAGTGCTGATAGAACATGTATGTGCCTACTCAAAGCATCTTCCACCACATTTGTCTTCCCTTGGATGTACTTAACCTCGAACTCATATTCACATAAGAATTCCATCCACCTGCGTTGCCTAGCATTGAGGTTAGGTTGAGAGAAGATGTACTGAAGGCTTCGATGATCTATTTGGAGTTCAAATTTATGACCCAACAGAAAGTACCTCCACTTTACTAAGGCATGAACTACTACTGCAAGCTCTAGATTGTGGGTGGGGTAGTTGAGCTCATGATATTTAAGCTTTGTAGACTCATAAGCCACAACTTGTCCTTCTTGCATAAGAACCGACCCAATCCCTTCTTGTGAGGCATCTGTGCAAACTACAAAGTTTCCTGATGGTTCAAGAACCACCAAGATTGGAGCACTGGTTAATCTTTCCTTCAAACAATAGAAAGTGGCCTCACATTTTTTTGACCAAACAAACTTCTTACCTTTTCTTTGCAAGGAAGTAATGGGATGAGCTATCCAAGAGAAATCTTTGACAAATCGTCTATAATACCTAGCTAGTCCCATAAAGCTGTGAACTTCAGGGATGTTAGTCAGAGTTGGCCACTCCACTATGGCTTGAATTTTGGCTAGATTAATAGAGATGCCATTTCCGAAAATGACATGTCCAAGATACTTAACCTCTGTCTGAAATAATTCACACTTTTTGGCATTGGAATAAGTTGATTTTCTTGAAGGCACTGCAATACTTGGCGAAGATGAACCTCATGTTCTTCAAGAGTTTTGGAGAACACTAAGATATCATCCAAGAAAAATATCACAAATTTATCCAAGTAAGTTCTGAAAACCCCATTCATTAAGGTCATGAATACAAAAGGAGTGTTCGATAACCCAAATGGTACCATAGTGAACTCATAGTGACCATACCTGGTACGGAAAGTTGTTCGATGAATATTAGCATCCTGAATTCTAAGTTGATGGTATCCTGACTTGAGATCAATTTTCAAAAATATTTTTTCCCCTTTCATTTGATCAAATAGATCGTCAATGCGGGGTAAAGGATATCGATTCTTGATTGTGACTTTGTTGAGTTGACGATAGTCGATGCACAATTAAAGAGAGCCATCTTTCTTCTTCACAAATATTACTAGTGCACCCCATGGTGACACACTAGGTCTGATAAATCATTTTTCCAAGAGCCCTTCCAACTGAAGCTTAAGTTCCTCAAGCTCCTGTGTGGTCATATGGTACAGAGTTTTGGGGATTGGTTATGCTCTAGGAACCAACTCAATTTGGAAGTCAATGTCCCTCTTGGGAGGCATTCCTAGAATTTCCTTGGGAAAAAAATCCAAGTACTCCTATAATAGGGGATGATCTAATGATACATCCCTACTTTCCCCTTGGTCCAAGTCCTCTACTAAGATTGCAAATAATTGGCATCCTTTGCACATGCACTTCTTGAGTTGTATCATAGAAATCATGCGGAGAGAGATGGGTCATTGTACCCCAATAATATTTTTAGGTTCTCCTAAGTCATTTGAACATTGAATGCTTTTTTTTCTACAATCCAAAGTGGCTTTGTGAGCTTCCAACCAATCCATACCCAAAACTACTCCATACGAGCCTAGAGGAATAACTCGAAGACCTACTAAGGTGGAAAAAGGTCCAAGTTATAACATGCAACTATGGACACAAGAGTTAGAGGTTATTCTTGCCTTGAATGCTAGCTCAACCTGCCACCTATCTTCCTACCTTACTACCTTCAGCCCACATTTCTCTACTAAAGAAGGTGAAATAAAAGAATTTTTTTCTCCTGAATCAAATAGTATAGTGGTAGAGATATCCCTTAACAGACCTGGGGTTTTGATGATTGATCCCTAATGATTGGCTTGTCTATGGTCTAATGTGGCAAATACTTAGTGATCCCTGCTTGCATTACCTATTGTTGGTTCTGAAGTGGCCTGTCTATAGTTGGCTACTAGGGAAGGTTTCTGAGGGCAATTAACTGCAATGTGACCATGTTGGCCACAAAAGTAACATCCGGTGTTCTTAAAAAAATTCCTTCCTGTGGAAGGTGCATTGGACTACTGATAGCTACCTCGACTAGAGTTTTGAGCCATACTCTAAGCTGGTTGAGGATTCAGGTATCGCTTTGCACACTACCAGTTGTGAGAATTGCTAGATTGAGAACCCCCATTTTTATTGTTATTGTCATTGTAATTCTTGTTGTTGTGAAATTTTCTTTTCTGGTGATTCTCACTTCCTTTGGGGTGATAGTTTTTAGGTCTAGGTGCCTCTTGAGATGGATTCCCTTTGAAACCTGACCTGGCCTATAAGGCATTACCCCCTTTGGGACCTATCCAACCTCCTAACCCCAAGGCTACATTTTGTTCCTCAAGATGAGCCTTGATGACTGCATCATTAACTGTCTAGGGTTCAAACATTTGTACACTGTCGGCCAAGCGACTGTTGAGTCCTCTAAGGAAGTGTTGAGTCAGCATGGGTTCATCATCCTTATATCTTGAGTGTGGCTTGAGTTCCAAGAACTTCCTCTCATATTCATCAACTAACATAATTAGCTACCTTAGGTTGTGAAACTCTTCAACTCTTTCCCGTCTCCAGTGGTCAGAAAGAAATTTGGCTTGAAGGAGTTCTAGGAATAGTTCCCATGAAAGAGTGGTAATATCTATGTGAAGTTTATCTCTCTCTAACTCCCACCAAGTGGATGCAAAGTCTCTAAGGTGAATGACTGTAAACCAGGCTTTGGTGTTGCTTCTGTAAGGATGCATGGAGAAAAGCCTTTCCAAGTCTAGCAACCAAGTTTCAGTGGTAGATCCACCTTGAGTTCCCCTAAAGGGGCTAGTCTTAGTCCTAAGGATGTCTCACATGTGAGAATAACACAAAGCATCTTCTTCCATTTCTTGATCTCTCCTCCTAGGACTCCTTTCCCTTTCCCTATCCTACCCTGCATCTAACCTTTGAAGAATCTGTTGTAGGAGTTCTTGTACTTGAGCCCCCTGATAACCTCCTGATTCATTATCAGATTGATCCCCCCTACCCTCATATTGTTCTTCTTCATGAGAACTCTCTTGTTGAGATCTAGGAGGGGTATTTTGTGCACCTCCCCTTCTACTGCAGGTTATACGAGGCATCCTTCCATGAGTAAGAAGGATAAGTTTAAGGGTCCTAGTCTAATTCTATATTTAAGTGTTTCCTTAAATGAATAAAAAGTTTTAAGAAGCATGGGCCAAATTCTCAGGGCCCTAGTGTAGCAACTTAGGGCTCTGATACCAAAGATGTCATGCCCCACAAGGGAACCAGGGAAGAGAACAAAGATTCTCTTTATAAAAGAAAACCTAAGTAATGAATTACGAAATTTTTTGAATTTTTAAAGAATTACATGAACAAAACATAGTTTAACTTAGATTCCTCCAAGGTTCCCTTCTAAATAAATGCACAATGTATTTAAGTCCATTTAGTGTACTAGCAACTTAATTTACTTCTTAAGCAAACTACATCTCAACATTTGCAGATTCTTTATAAAGAAATACAAAGTACTTTCATTTCAATTTGCCATTTAAATCCATTTTTATTCCTAAGTATCCTTTATGATTGAGATAAATTTTAAAGCAAATAGAATCATTTAAATCATTTGATACATTACAAATATTACAATTTTTTTTCAATAGCTTTTCACTTAATCAACAATAATCAGAAACATACTACTTTACTTGGAATGTTACAAAATCCTTATCTTTTTCCAACATCATATACATAAAGTTCATGCTTTCCCTTTTCTTTTCCCCTAATTCTATCCATTCCAAATACATAATTTTGAAGTACATATATGATTACATTACATTCATCTCCTCTTGGGAGGTAACAATAATTTTATATCATGAAAGATAAAGTCTTCATTCTTCAAAACTGGAACATTAAGAGAGCATGAATCCTCAACCACCGCATCCGCAAAAGATACCTCTATAAAAATATTTACTAGCCAACCACATGGATACCAAAAAGGCCCACTCCCCCATGCTAGGAGATAAACACCAAGGTCCACAAAGAAGGGATAGCTAGGCCATACCTAGGGTTGGGTAACCTTTCCAAAATAGCAAATGAAAGAAGATCAAAGTATAAAATATTTTCCCAAAGGTTCTAAGGCTTGGTATAAACTCTAAGAAACAACCTAAGAGAGTTTCATCACATAGCGCTCGCCCCTTGGGTTGTCCTGATACTAGCCACTCTGGGTCCCGGCCCCCAAGTAGGCACATGCAGAATCGAATGCCTTTCATATAGATAAGCATCATTCAATCGTACCTATGCATAGGTACCTTCTCCCACTCCCATCCATAGCCTTTACTAGTGCTAATGGCATGGGTGAGGCAAACATTAATATTTTTAGTGTTTGAACCAATTCCCATAAGTTTAATTAAATTTTCACTTGTTAAATAACTCTTCAGTCGGTTATCCTAGTTCTAGCCACTTAAGGCCCTGACCCCGCACTGAGAGCCACTCACTTAGTGTTCTTAGGTTTTCTACCCTTAACCCACACATCAAAAATGCATCATACATGTAGTAAAAACACATCATAAACACATTTGAGAACTACATCAAAGAACATAAAATAATAAGGTAGTTTAGGGATGTTTAGGAAAAATTAGGAACGTTTAGGGAGGCCTAGAATGGTCCTGATCATCCTAGACAATCCTAAACCCTAATCCTGCTTCCTACACACATCCTAACCCTATTAAAGCATCTAAATGCACCATATAACCTCCATCAAACACATAAGGAACATATTTAAAGTTACACAAAATTTCACATGCCAAAACACAATGCTCTGTAAAATCTCACGTGCCTTAAATTTAACTAAGTCTAATTTTTTTGAAAAATCTAAAATCTAGAAGTTGCATCTTAAATCCTAGGAAGCTAAAACCTATTTCAATCATCCTAAAAGGTACCTAATTTATTTATACAAGTATAACTTAAAGTATAAATACTTAAATGTTGTACTTGTATAAATAATCTAAATGTTATACTATGTTATACTATGTTACACTTGTACAAATATTTCTACTTTCTGCCTAACCCTAACCTGTGCACATTATTTTATGACAGAGAATTACATTCATGTTACACTTATATAATTGGATGGCATAATACAATAATAGAGTAATGACTAACAAAATAGCAACGCATTTTTCTATACACGGTTGACAGACTACATTGATATAGCAATGACTGATAGGCTACAATGATAAAGCAATGGCTGACAGAATTACAATGATATAGCAATGGATGAAAAAATTACATATGACAGGTTACAAATGACAGATTACAAATTATAGATTATAAATGATGGATTACAAACCCTAATCCAAACACAAGAGATCAAAATCTGATTATAAAGGTAGATGAAATGAAAATGCTATGGATTCTCCAGACTCTTACAAATGCAAGTAGTATTCATAATCATAATGCATAGGAAGTAATTTTTATTTGATATATATGATCATATTCTCTTTTCCAACAATAAAGACACAATGATATATGAAACATAAATGTTCTAAAGCCTATATAAGCAAAAAGCATACAAAGAAACATCCAATGATAATTTCATCATTTCATAATACAAAGGAGAGTTAACTCTCAGGATGAATTCCAACCTAGAGTCCTGCGTGGATTCATTTGATGAAGAAGAATCCAATCCTCTCAAGCTTTTCCAGCACTCCTTCAATCCTTATGGATGCAATCTCCAGCCTCTACCCATAACCACCAAATGCCAAACTCAGAGAATATTGAATTCTCTCCTCACAAATATAATTTTCCTACAAGCATAATACTAATCTTGTTATCATTTCTTTCTGAATCAACTCCTATCCAACACCCTTTCACACAAGAAATCTTTCCTGTATATAGATTGTAGGAGGTGGTTGGATGGGTAATCCAACCGACGCAACCATCCCAACTATCCATCCGTTAATAATTAGGCTTAAACAATATTATTAAAGTCTTTCTTGGAAGAGATATAATTAAATTTACCTATTACCATAATTTAATTTATGTTTCTTTTATTTAAGGATGGTAATAGTAATTATTATTTACAACACATTTACCATATCATTAACTTATTTGATTGTTTATTAATATAATGCAATAATTACTCACTCACCAATAATTATATAAATATATGTATGCATATGCATATGCATATGTGTCCACCCATATGCCTATGTGTACATATATTATTATTATTATAAATATTATTGCAAACATAATATTATTATTATAAAATATATTATTTATTCATACACTAATCTATATTCTTTACAAAACACAATAGTGATATATAAGGTGAAATATATCACTATTATTAAAACATTTATTATTATCGTAGGCATTTTATTATTATGAATATTATAAAATAATATCATAGAATTCTTTATTATTATTGATATGAAAATCACAAGATTTGATCACATACTAACTCATTCCTAACAAGATATGCTAGTACATAAGTAGCTACTAATAAAGATAAATTATTAAATCATACAATAATTCACATCAATAATCTACTAACAAAATTGAACATACCATGAAGATAATTAGAGCTACCATACTCAAAACCTCATCCTCAAAGAATGCAAAAGACAAGAAACCAACTACAAGATCCACAAAACCAACAAACTGAGAGGACACAGAAATACATCATCCAAACAAGAGACTGACTCAGGAACTCCCCACCTAAAGGTAAAAGTATCAAAGGCAGAGTTCCTTCCTATGGAACCTGGTGATATCTCTGTAACCACAACAATGATCAAGGATTTTGAGGGATCGATCAAACCTATGAAGCCAGGTGGAGATGATACCTAGTACCTTCACTCCTGCATCACCAAGAAGAGATACATGGATACATATGGATATACATACAAATCAAATATATGCAAGCAGATGACCAGGATCGATACATCATGTGGACCTCACTAAGTGAGTAACTATGACTTCATCCTGAGTCATGAAAACACATCAGACACATATTCATGAAACATAAAACATTATGATAATGGTTAGATTCAAATCCTTGGGTTAGACCCATAAAACATATAAAAATAGATGGTTTTCTAATATCATAAATATATAAATGATAACCATAAATGAGCATATCAATCATTTGATAAACATATCATCATCCAAAAAACATAAATGTAAATGTATAGTTCTAACCATAATAATAGAATGTCCAAATCAGAAAGTCCAAGTATCACCATAGGAGAGGGTATTACAGAATATAAAACTCTTAACAGTACAACACATCAATTAACATTCACACAAGTATGACACTAGGATTTAACATGGAAACCCAATATGAGAAAACCCACCAGTAACATGGTACCAATACTTCTCCTCTAAAGTGAGCTATATGAGAAGCCAACCATGTTAAAGGTTACAATACACATTGTTAAATGTGACCTGGTTAAAGGATTTAATCACCCTGTTAAAAGTTAGCCTTGTTAGAGGGCTTAGACCATTTCATTTGAATGTCACCTTGATTAAAGGATTTATAATATGACTGTTATGTCAGCCTTATTTAAAAGGATTTTGCACTGATACAATGGTTAGAAATTAACACTAAAGTGATCTGAAACATACAACTCACTTTGCAAATACAAATCCACTTTCACTCAAATGCTAATTTACTGATTGGCCTCCATTGTCATCTCAAACTCATATCTTCTTAGAAATTTGTAAAGAAATCACCACTTTGTAGTCATGTACTTCGCTTCTTAGCCTTCTCTACCTTCTTCTTAGATTATCCAATCAATTGAATTAATCTCTTCCTCACTACATAACCTGCAATTAGGTTAATCTTATACCTCTCTGATTAGGTTACTAGGTCTTTTTCCTCTTAATCACCATCGTAGATCTTAGGATTTGGTCAGATCCAATGAATTCTTCCAACATTTTGTTTCCATCTACATTGTAGAATACCTCCTAAAACTCCTTGAATCCATACATAAAAATGGTTAAACATAAATTAAATGTTCACTTAATCATCCATAATGATCATCCTTATCTTACATATACTTCACATATCCCAAGAACTCAATTATGTCAGCTGGGATCTCAAATCTTCATCAAATTGTCAAAATACTGACACTCGGTCATCACTATGTTCTTCCACTTGGTCAATACTAGATAACTGAGTAATTACTGACGCTTGATAAATATTGATGCTTGGTCAACACTAAGTTTTCTTAGCATGTACTGGAACTCAATCAACACTCACATCACTTAGCACATACATAAGTTCCTTTATATTCTTCTTTGTTAATCGATCAAGACTAAACTTGTAGTCATCCAAACTTCACTTGGTGTTAAAGATAAAACAACATATTACTTTACCAACATGTAATCTCATCAAGTACCCATTTTAGTTTCACATAACTCAACCATTTCACCAGGTCTTCTTGTCATCTCCTCCTTTCAAATCTTCTTCATCAATCAATTGATATGGCACTTTACAAGATAGAAACTGTCTTACCTATTAAGGTTTGACATCAATGGAAATATAACAATTGTTTCAATTGTAGCTTCCAACAATCTCCCTTTTTGGAATTGATGGAAAACACTTGCAAACAACAAATGCAAGGTTATTAAACAATACAAACAGTATGTTTTGTAAAAATATTTCCATTAATGTCCTTAGCTTCATTCTGATTCTCTCCAATACAAATATTTTCTCCCTCTTGGATAGATTTCTCTCTTTAGTTTTTCTCTCTCTATGTAATGCTCCCTCTTTGTCCAAACTGAATATCTATCTTAATGTTTTCATGTCCAATTCTCCCTCTTTGACAAAAATGCCAAAGACATACATCTTCATCATGTAGATATCTCTATATTAGCTTTATGAATTATATGCTCCCTCTGTCATCTTGCTTATGACTGATCAACATCTTGTTCATTACCCTTAACAACTTTAGGCAACTCTTAAAGTGTGACCACCTTTGCAACATATTGTCATATGTTTTGTTAAATACATTTGATGGAATCACTGTATGTGATCCTAGTTAGCCTCAGAGAGGAGAATCATCCCTAATTTATTTCTCAGATACTCATGACCATCCTTGGGTAATGCCTTAGTAAATATTTATGATAACTATTCCTTTGTATTTACATATTCAAGTATTACTTCTTTGTCTTGTAGGTCAGCTCTCTCAAGTAATGATACTTGATAGAAATATACTCGGTCTTTGTATGCATCAAAGGGTTCTTTGAAATATTAATAGGACTAGTGATATCACATAAAATAACAACTAGTTCAGTGATCTCTTCCTTCATTCCTTTCAACAATTGCTTGATCCACACTATATTTGAACAATTCACTGCTGTTGTGACATATTCAGCCTCTGTTGTTGATTGACAAATGCAATTTTGTTTCTTTCTTTTCCAAGAGACTAATCTTTTTCCTAAAAAGAATGTGTAGACACCCTATAATGGACAGGCTTGCGACTTTACATTAAAAATACTAATTTTCATCGATTAATTAATGGTTTTTTAATCATTAATTAATCATCTATTTTCCTCTAAATTCATTCCCCAAATCATCTAATCAAATTCCCAAAATTAATTAAATAATTAATTTTATTTAATTAAATTAGCTTTAATTGATTAATTACCATTAATTAATTAAAACTCAATTTCCTATAGTTTAAATCCAAAAATTTAAACTTACTAATTAAATTCTTCTAATTAAATTAATTTAATTTCATCAAATAAAGCAATTCTTAATCAAAAGGAATTCAATTATCTCACATGTTGAAAACTATTATTAAATAAATGAATTAAATATTCATTTATCTTCAAAGAGATAACTCCAATCAGATCACATGGGTTACTCCACCCATCTCTGCAGTCCACATGGGTAACTTCACCCACCTCTTTAGTTCAAAAAGGTAACTCATAATTAGCTCTTCAGTTAACCAAACTCTATCTCCTCTTTACCAAATGAAGAGGTGGAGTTTACTGAGGAGCTCTCCTGTTCCTTTTGATCTCAACCATTCATCTCCCCATCTCTAGGATTGATCCCAACCGTTTATATCATCACCAATTCTTATATAATAAACCCTTCATAACCATTTGAAGGGTCTAGCATTTCAAGCTCTCATGCGCCATTACTCTGTCAGTTTGGTTCTAGAATTCAAGCCATCTTGCGACCACACACACACATTTCAATTATCAAATTCTCGAAGCTTCTCAAGTCATAGATGCTGCCCCACCAATACTGAGCATCAAGAACAACGTTTCGAAAGGAGTAGAGAGAAACAATAGAAGCTTCAAGCATCATGGGGTTTGCATTTATTTGTCTTCCTTTCTCTTGCTTGTACATTTTATTGATCATGTTTCTAGTATTCATTTAGTAGTCATTATATACTTGATTTGCATTCATTTGTGAAACCTTTTCTACTAACCCTTGCCTTTGGAAAGCTTTGGGAATCGAAAGAAGAGGCATACATTTTGGTGAACCCAACATAAACAAACAACCCAAATATCTCTTGCAGATGAAGAAATGGATTGATCAACCACGGTCGTACGGTCGTAATTTAAAAATCTAATTTTTCTTCCATATTTGTTGTATTTCGCAATTGCTGAAATTTTACCGCAATTGAAAGGACTGTGCCATAATCGACTGGTTTAATACTGTAATTGATTGCAGGATTTCGCAGTTATTCTATCCATTTATTGTCTTCTTTCCTCTGGTATTTTGCCACAATCGCCCGATCCATGCTGCAATCGCAAGAATTTTGCCGCAGTTGCCCGATCTGTGCCACAATCGACATCATTTTGCCATAGTTGCCAGTTATTTACCGCAATTGATAGAAAATTACCGCAATTGACACAACATTACTGTAGTTGCAAGAAGATTGCCACAATTGTAGGAAATATTGCAACATCATATCCAAATCTTATACCCATCTATCTCTAAATTGACATTCTTTTCAGTTTCTATGTAGGATTGGATCAGATTCATCAAGGAAAGAGAAGGGTAAGTTTGGTAAGCATCCTTCATTATTTCAAAGTTACTTATATCCTTATTTTTATGAATAATCCTTTTTGGTACTAACCTATTTAAACAACACAAAACTAAAAGGAATTCATTTGTCGATTTGGGTTTAAAAAGAATAGTGCTTGCAAAACATATCACACCTCATATTTTGGATTTGGGCTTAAAATTCACGTGGGGATTAAAACTGAACAAAGGAAAAGAATCTCTCAATTTGGTGCATTAAAATTGAACAAGCAATCAACACCTACTTTTTGGGCTTAAAATTGAACATTTGTGCTTGTATGGTGGTGTAGCTTAGTTCACATTTCAAAATTTGGAGCTTAATCAATTTACCTCGTGTCTTGATTTTTGGGTGCACTTGCACAAACGGTTAGATTACAAACCTTTTTTACTTTTCTAGAAAGGCATGTCTGGGGAATGCGCTTCTTCCTCGGAGAACGACCTTAAACCAGTAATCCTTTTGATCGGTATATAAACAAGGTGTTAACCAAAGTTCTGTCTTATCTAGCCAAGCTCAGGCGAGGTGTGTTGATGATAGTCTGGATCGGGTGAATATCCCTAAGGAGCCAACATGATCAACTAGGCTCTTAAGTGAGTCACGCATGTACAAACCGATTGGAGAGACACCACAGACCCCTACTACAACCTTGATTAATTAGAGGCCAACCCATTTTACCTCTGAACAGATACCTTATTATAGTGCAAGGGGTTGCAGAATTTCCCCCCAAGATTCCCAACATATGTGTCCCACGGTATTTGTGTAG
>MU228124.1:1801010-1825844 GCA_018584345.1 Thuja plicata | reverse complement strand
GGTAATAGCTTAGCTAAGAAAATAATCTGCATGGGATACTATTGGCCCACAATAGAGACAGATGCACACAAGCATGTTCAAAGGTATAGATAGTGTCAAGTTCATGGAGACCTCATCCATGCACCAGCCCCAGGAATTGAATCCCATCACATCACCATTGCCATTTTCAATGTGGGGATTTGACCTAGTAGGCAAAATCACACCTTCTTCAGCAAACGGACACAAGTACATCATAGTAGCAATGGAATACTTCACCAAGTGGGTGGAAGCAAGTCCCCTCACTTACATCACTAGAAAGCAAATAGAAATGTTCATACTTAACCACATCATCTGTCGATATGGGATCCCCCAAACAATCCTGACAGATCATGGCACCCCTTTCCAAAACAAGGATGTTGAAGACCTATGTGAACATTTCCGCATCAAAAAAGGGTTCTCATAATTTTACTACCCTCAAGGGAATGGCCAAACCAAAGCTACCAACAAAACAATCTTGAAGATTTTGAAGAAAATAGTAAATGAGTCAAGGCGAGACTGGCATTTACAGCTTAGTCCCGCACTATGGGCAAACAGAACTAGTGTGAGAACACCTATACGGGCAAATCTTTTCTCCTTAGTCTATGGAACAAAGGTGGTATTACCCCTCAAAGTATAAATCCCATCCCTAAGGATATCATTAAAGAACCTGGTTATAGATGAAGACTATAGAGTGGCACGACTCAGTGAACTAGAGCTACTAGACGAAAGAAGGTAGCATGCCTTCGACCACTTACAAGGCTATCAAAATCACCTTAGAAGGAACTATCACAAGAAGGTGAAGCCACAAAAATTTGAGGTAGGAGACCTTTTCCTCATGGAAAATTAGAAGAATCAAGCAGAGAGAGTCAAACCTGGTAAGTTCGAGCCTAACTGGCTAGGACCTTTTGTTGTTGTCAACTCTACTCAAAGTGGGGCATTCATACTAGCAACACCAAAAGGAGATCAGCTCCCTGTCTACCTCAAAATCATCCACCTAAAGAGGTTCTACCCTTAAAGGTCTCTATGGATAAGGCATTTATCTACATCTCTAGAAAATACCAAAAAAAAATCAAAAAATACAAAAGTTACCTTGGTGAAAACCTGGCAATCAGGCGCCTTGGCGACAACCAAAAAAAGCAAAAAAGGCAAAAAAGTAAAGAGAAACAAAATTTCTCTCTCAGTGAAAACCTGGCAATCGGGTGCTATTGAGTAGGTACCTTGGTGAGAACTTGGCAAATAGGTGCCAAGTGTTCAAATCCAGCTTCACCATCAATGAGATCCAAAAGCTTGAGCACACTTCAAAATGCAAGACTGACTATCCCAAGCTATATCGAGAGGTACAAAACCCCTATGAGCACCAAGAACTTACCCATGGTTAACACTGGTCCACCAAACTAGGGGGCAATTCCAAATGTCATAAAAAATCCTAAAAAGGTCAAAAATCCTGAGAAAATCAATCTTCATAAAAAACATTTAAAAATTGCAAAATCCAAAGTAATCAAACCAACTCGATTATCAAGAGAGAAAGGGGTAAGCATGCCCAGTCAATCAATTGTCACAATCATCGGCTTTGCAAATTAGCATTGGGCCCATATGAAATATCTTGATCAACTACCAAATTGATCAAATCAAAATCTATCAATCAAAATTGTCACAATCATGATCTTTGTGAACACGCATTAGGCACATCTAACACAGCTTGATCAGCTGCCAATACGATTAGAGCAATCAAATCTATCAATCAATATTGTCACAATCATGAGCTTTGCGAACACGCATTCGGCCCATTTGATATAGCTTAATTAGCTTCCAACACGATCAAAGCAATCAAGCCAATCAAGCCTATCCAAAGAGTTTGAGCCAATCATGAGAATCCAACTGCATCGAGGAACCACACAAAAATGTTGACTAGGTCAGTCAAATTCAATCAGATGTCAGTCTATATTTTGGGGTTATGTTCTTATGCTACTCCAAGATCCACCATGTGAGGAGAGTAGCTATGATAGATCATGACTTATTTTCTTTGATTTTTTTCTATTGAATGTTCACTTCAATTTCAGGGCCATGATGATTTAGGATAAATGCGGTAGCCGCTGTCACTTATCTAGCAGCTGTGTAGTTCCACGATCTGAGCTTAAACCTAGGAAAGAATTGGACATTCCTTCTCTTTTATTTTGCTTGTTTTCTTTATAGAATCAAGAGCTCACAGCACTATTCAGATGGACTCTATCTTGCTTTCGAGTTCTATCTTGGTTTCTATTGTCTTTCCCTTTATGTTACAAACAAGAGCTCACGAAGCTATCCAGATGGACTCTAGGGGCATAGGAATTCTATCTTGTTTGTTTGGCTTTCCCTTTTAGAAATCAAGAGCTTACAGTGTTATCCAGATGGACTCTGGGTACATAGGAGTTCTATCTTAGTTTCTTTGTTTTAGATTAACTCATAGGACAAGCGGTATCCAGATGGTCAATATCTGGGTGCTTTTGGCTCTCTTTCTTTTCAAACAGGGAACATAGTTGAATCTAGATGGTCAATATTTGGGTGCACTATGGGTCTCTTTCTATTCAATCTCTCTACTCCTTCCACTATCAAGAGGTCATGGCGGTATCCAGGTGGTATGTGATCTAGATCATTCGACGCTCTTTTGGAATATCAGAAAATACAAAAAAGATGCAATGATGACAATTATTGGAAACTGGGGCAGCGAGTTGGGACATTCATCCTTTCTATCAGATCAAATCTATCCAAAAATTCAAAAAGAAATATTTTCTATCATCACATTCTATTAGATCAATCTCAGAGTACATCTATCCAAACTAACTTCTTTCTAAACTAACACATGCATTACTTAGATATTTTATGCATAGTAGATTGCATTCATTCTTTAAGTGCATTAGAAAAGTATAAAAACATGGTAGTTGCACACATGATAAAGAATAAAAACACATGCATCCATAAGAATCTCATATAAACATGCATCTCATTTACACCATCCTGCATGACATGTTAGTATCATAGGAAAAATAAATCATCCATATACGATTCTGCATAATAGAAACACATTGCATATACATCTCATCATCTAAACCACCAAAACATGTAGAATCATACATATAAACAAGTAAACCATTGCACATCATAAAAAAACATAGACGCATCTCATGTAAATCAAAATAACTGAGTACAAATGAAAGGTCGCAAGTCTGGATAAAGAAGGTAATCAACATGTATATCAATATATATATCAGTGTATCGAGATACAAAAATGGTACTACTCAGAGTATATAATGAATCACTGCAAAAATGGTACAGACAACATGTCAACAAGAGCTACCCCCACCCTCGCCAGGAGGAGCACGAGGGGGAGGCATATCTGAATCTATCTTGTGAGAGGACTCAGAGCTCAGACACCACTACTCTATGACCACTGAGCCCTGCTAGATCTCTACAATGCTGTGTACCTAGGCACTCTCAGCACAACTAGAACTACACCCTCATAGTGCCGTCTCTAGTAATCTATCTCCCACTGAGCCTCTCACCCAGATCTGTAATATCTATCCAGAATATCCCTGTGGGAAACATCCTGTATGCTATCAATAAAAGAGTGGACCTTGGCCTGAGCCTGTCGCTCTCTAGCCTCAGCAGCTGTCACACGGGCCTCAAAAATGGTTGCACGAGCATCATATAAGGCAAGTCAGGCCTGTAAATCCTAAACCTGCTTAGAGAGGTGCTCAACCTTTGAGGGATCATCATCCATACCACCCATCACCACGTCCATGTCACCCTCCTCTACCCTATCCCCTAGACCCTCTCCTCCTCTCCGTCTCAAAATCATGAAATCATCCCCACTCTCTGAGCTCTCCCTAGTGCTACTCTTGCTACTGCTATTCTCCCCCGAGGAACCAGTCTCAGCACTCTACTCATCAAGAGCCTCCACATCTATATCTGCAAGCTCCAGATCCACATCCTCAATAATAGCCTGATCCTCATGTCAGGGAGCCAAAACTGTTGTCATCCGCCTGTGAACTCTTCACACCAACTGGGGTGCCTCCTCCTCCTCAAAAATAGTGCCTAACCCAACTCTAGGAGCACCATAACGGCCCCCGCTCCTACCCACCAGCCCTAAGCCCACCACCAGCACCCCCAGGACCAGGATCATCCCCTCCATCATCTCCTCTACCCCATCCTCCATCCCTCCCACCATCTCCCCATCCTCCATCCCTCCCACCATCTCTCCCTCCCCTCCCCCGACCACCACCTCTCCCTCCATCATGACCTCCCCTACCATGCTGTAGCTATCGAGCCCTCCTCATAATGGTCCTAGGAATAGGACACGAGACATTTGTCAAAGCAATAGGACAAAGTTGTAACCAATATGCATCAAACTGTGGTGTAGTGCTTGCAAAAGGAAAATCAACTATCAGTATCAGAGAAGATCAAGACATAAAAAACCATTACAAGATATGAGCAAGAATAACAGAGCAACAAGGAAGTACATAAGAATATCAGAAACAAAACACACTTAGGTCCATAGTGGCAGAGCGCCAGGTCCATACAATGGGAAGCAACCCTAAGAACTTAGTACAAGAAACATCCAGTGACACTACAACACCCCATACACGAGCATCCCTAGATCTCTGAGCAAAATAGGCATATGAATCTGACACATCCTACTGCTCTCCAAATTGATGTAACACCCTGTCAGTGTTATTAAAATCGATCATATGTACATGATCACTCACACAACCAATCAAGTACCTCCGTTGTCAACAAAAGGGGAGATGGATGTCCTCCCCATCCCAAACAGGACAATCTCTGTAAGGCCTCCAGATAAAATACAGAATAATATCTAGCTACTATCGCCAATATGAAAGATGACCCATATGGGTCTGAATAATTGCACCATCATACATATACACATATGGCCCATCAGCTAGGAGATCACAAGCACCAACAGGACGATAGCCAACTATATACTCCCATCCCAAATCTGTAATAAAGTGGCACCACAACCAAGTGACTTACCATCAAGGTAAGCCACATACAACATATGGAAATTCATGTGGGCCAACATGCATGGGCCCCAAGAAAAGACGGTATGGTCTCAGACCATACTCTGTAGGACACTACCAAACCCAACAGAAAAACCACACTGACGCCGATCGGGGCATAGGATCCCACAAATCATACTACCCAGCAGTGTGGATAGTCTATCAAGGCCTAATCTGAATCTCAACCAAGGAATGTCATAACCTCCTACAAGCCCGAGCTGTCCCGGAGCAGTCCAGAGAGCTCAGTCAAAGCAGTAATACTAGTGTGTGTGGAATACTCCACCAACTCACCCTGGATAGAGAGCTGGAGGATGCAATACACATCCTCCAAAGTCACAGTGCACTCCCCAGTGGGTAACCAAAAAGTGCACATCTCAGAGTGCCAATGCTCTACAAGAGTAGAGATCAGACCCCTGTTGGTCGTGATCTCAGGTATGTAACAAATCCAGTACAATCCCAGATCACGAAGTACTGACCTCTCATCCTTAGTCAGCTGGAATCTATATACAAGTCCTGTCGGTCTGGACTCCCGACAGTGCAAGATACACCCAGTGAACTACACATAGAGTAAAAAATAGAAAATTATCAGTTTCAGTCATCGAGGAAAGTAACAAAAGCTAGAAAAAAGTAGATAACGGACAAAGACATCAGGCAGACAGTGTTAAAAAATTGATTGCGGTAATAAATAGAGTCAATTGTGGTACTTTTAAGTGATTGCAGCACCTAAACTACAAGTGCGGCAGACAAACTATAATTGTGGCATTTTATACAAGCAAGTGCGACACTTTTATCAAATGCGGCATAAAACTGGCAATTACGGAATTTAAACCACAATTGCGGCAAAACCGCAGTCGATTGCGACAATCAAGTAAATTTTTCAAAAAAGTACAAATTTTAAAAGCTAAAAATAACACAATTAATGACACGCAAAATGAGGAAAATCACCAGACATCTGGAGCCAGGAGGTATGTGGTATGAACAGACTCAGTCATAAATGTGCACTACGCCAGGAAGGCTCGTCATCACTCAAAAACAGGAAGAAAAAGAAGGCAGAAATCAGAGACCAACTTACCAAGATAATCAGAGCTCCAAATCACAAAGTGACAAATGAAGAGCTCTCTTAGCTACTTATAGAGGTTCTAAGAAACCCTAATCTCACCCAGGAGATCCGAAATTTCTTCCCGATCGCCGAAAACTTCAACGGTCAATTACAGGGGCATTTTAAAGTATTTTTCAAATCCGTCAGCTACCCAATTCCACAATTTGTAGTTTCAACAAATCTACGCTTGTCTGGAGACTTTTCAATAAAATTTTTTGAGGGGGCATAAATACACCTACTAAATGCCGGGGCAAGTTGGGGCAAAATTAAAGAATCTTTGACACACTATGACAAGTCACATCGCATCAAAGAGGGGTAAATGTAGACACCCTAAAATGGATAGGCTTGCGACTTTACATTAAAAATACTAATTTTCATCTATTAATTAATGGTTTTTTAATCATTAATTAATCATCTATTTTCCTCTAAATTCATTCCCCAAATCATCTACTCAAATTCCCAAAATTAATTAAAAAATTAATTTTATTTAATTAAATTAGCTTTAATTAATTAATTACCATTAATTAATTAATTAAACTCAATTTCCTATAGTTTAAATCCAAAAATTTAAAAATTCTTCCAATTAAATTAATTTAATTTCATCAAATAAAGCAATTCTTAATCAAAAGGAATTCAATTATCTCACATGTTGAAAATGATTATTAAATAAATGAATTAAATATTCATTTATCTTCAAAGAGATAAATCCAATCAGATCACATGGGTTACTCCACCCATCTCTCCAGTCCACATGGGTAACTTCACCCACCTTTTCAGTTCAAAAAGGTAACTCATAATTAGCTCTTCAGTTAACCAAACTCTATCTCCTCTTTACCAAATGAAGAGGTGGAGTTTATTGAGGACCTCTCCTGTTCCTTTTGATCTCAACCATTCATCTCCCCATCTCTGGGATTTATCCCAACCATTCATATCATCACCAATTCTTATATAATAAACCCTTCATAACCATTTGAAGGGTCCAGGATTTCAAGCTCTCATGCACCATTACTCCATCAGTTTGGTTCTAGCATTCAAGCCATCTTGCAACCACGCACACACATTTCAATTATCAAATTCTCGAAGCTTGTCAAGTCATAGACGCTGCCCTGCCAATACTAAGCATCAAGAATAGCGTTTTAGAAGGAGTAGAGAGAAACAATAGAAGCTTCAAGAATCGTGGGGTTTGCATTTATTTGTCTTATTTTCTCTTGGTTGTACATTTTATTGATCACATTTCTATTATTCATTTAGTAGTCATTATATACTTGATTTGCATTCATTTGTGAAACCTTTGCTACTAACCCTTGCCTTTGGAAAGCTTTGGGAATCGAAAGAAGAGGCGTACAGAATGCACCTCCACTTGTACTCTTTTTTTCATCAAAACTACCTACCCAATTGACATCTATTAAAATTTTAGTTCAAACTTTTCATTCTTCTTATAATACAATCCATAGTCCTTTGTTCCCTTCAAATATCTCATAATCCTTTTCACTGCCATCAAGTGACTATCCTTAGGATTTGTAGAAAATCATGCAACGATCCCAATTTCTTATGAAATATCTGGTCTACTATGGAAAACATATTGTAGCTTCCCAATCATTAATCTATACAGGGTTTGATTGACTTCAGCTGTCTCATCCATCTTTGATAGTTTCTGTCTAGTAGCCATAGGTGTACTTAAAGGTCTAGAGTCCTCCATGCCAAAGGTTTTCATTATCTCCTTGATATATTTAGTTTTACTAATGTACATAACTTTCTTCATCTGATATACTTGCAATCCAAAAAATAATTTTATCTCTCCAAACATAGACATCTCAAATTTAGCTTGCATCACATTTGAAAATGTTTGGCACAATGCATCTTGTCCTCCAAATATGATATCATCAATAAATATTTCAGCTAACAATATCCCTTTACCTTTCTGAGACTTTAAGTACATATTAGTGTTTTCATTTGTCCTTGTAAATCCAATATTGACTAAGTTATTATGCAATCTCTCATACCATGCTCTAGGGTCTTGCTTCAATCCATACAACACTTTATGTAGCTTGCAGACCATATTCCTCTTGCTTGAATCAAAAAATCCTTCAACTTGTTCAATGTTTACCTCTTCTTCTAGTATTCCATTCAGAAATGTTTATTTGACATCCATTTAATATACTTTGAATCCTTTATAAGTTTCATAAGCTAGTAGAGTTCTAACTCCTTCCAATCTAGCAACTGGGGAAAACATCTCACCATAGTCAATGCCTTCATCTAGTGCATAACCTTTTCATACCAGTATGGCCTTGTTCCTTATAACTTCTCCATGTTCATTCATCTTATTTCTAAATACCCACTTGGTTCCAATAAAATTCTTTTCCTTTGGTTTAGGTACTTGTGACCCATTTTTCTTCTTCTCAATTTGCTCAATTTATTCATTCATGGCCTGTATCCAACATTCATTATCCAAAGAATATTTCACTTATTTGGGCTCAAATTCGCATAATAAGCATGTCTAATTTTTCAATTTTCTTCTTGTCATGACCTCTAAGTCTTTTTCTCCAATGATTTGATCTATTTTATGATGTTGTCTTACATATCTTGATAGTGTAGGCTCTGGTCTCCTTTTCTCTTGTTGTTCTTCCTTAGATTCATCATGAAAACTCATTTCAGGTTCATTTTGTGTCTCGTCTTCTTCCTCATATTCCTTGGCGGTTTCCTCCTAATGCTTGACAACCTATTTATGTGTCTTAACATTTTCTTGTTGTTTCTTGGAAACACCATTCTATTGTTCAATAGCTTCTTTTTCTAGTTCAAGGAAATTGCTGGGCTCTCCTTCGTTCATGTAAATGAAAGATCTATAGTCTTCAGGTTCTTTCTTGCATTCAACTTCATTCTTTTCTGCATATTCATCAATTCTAACATTTTCACTTTCCACAACTTTGTTAGTGTTAGAATTCAAACAGTACTTATACAATTTTCTCTTAGTGGAATAACCTAGGAATATGTCTTCATCACTTTTAGCATCAAGTTTTCCATTTCTATTGTCCTTCAGTATATAATATTTTCTCACAAAAACTTTAAAATATTTTACATTAGGTGCATAACCATATCATAACTCATAAGGTGTAATATCAGTACCTTTCTTTACTTGTACTCAGTTCAAGGTATAGATTATTTTACTTATAGCTTCTCTCCAGTACTTTTGCACAACATTCTTCTCTATCATCAGTGTTCTAGCACAATCCATTATTGATCTATTCCTTCTCTCGACTATGTCATTCTGTTGGGGAGTCCTTGGTGCAGACATATATCTTTTAATCCCTCTATCATTACAGAATAAGTTGAACTCACTAGATATAAACTCTCCTCTTCTGTCAGATCTTAGACATCTCAAGCTCTTACCTGTCTCTTTTTCAACTTTTGACAAGTACCATTCAAACAACTGAAAAGAATCATATTTTTCTTTGAGAAACATCACAATCATCATTCTAGAGTAATCATCAAAAAACAATATGAATATTTATCACCATGGTAGCTTTGCACACCAATAGGTCCACAAAGGTCAGTATGAAGCAATTCCAAAACATTATCTGAAGTATAGGTTTTTCTCTTAAAACTAGACTTTGTCATTTTGCCCAACTGACATTGCTTACACATAACATTATCAGGTTTCTTCAATCTTGGTAAGCCTCTTACTCTTTCCATCTTACTAAATTTTACCAAATTGTCAAAGTTCACATGACATAACCTCTTATTCCATAACCATATATCATCATATTATGCAAACAAACATGTCTCATCAGATAGATCTAGATAGATAAAATTACCTCTTGTTTATTCACCACTTCCAATCAGTTCATCAGTAACATCAAATATTTTTGCCTTTTTGTGATGGAATTCAACTTGGTATCCAAAAGTTTTCAACTAAGAAACACTCAACAAATTAAAATTTAGGCCTTCAACCAAATAAGCATTGTCATATGTAATCTTATCAGTCATTTTTATTGATCCTTTTCCTTTCACAAGACATGGTTTGTCATTACCAAACTTAACACTACCACCTTTGCAATAGTCCAAGGTTTCAAATTTACTTTTTTCATGAGTCAGGTGATGTGAGAAACCACTATAAATTATCCATCTATCACCTTTACTCATAAATGAAATAAGAGCAGTTTTCTCATCCTCATCAGAATCATCTTTCATAGCAACATAAACAACTCCATATCATTGTCATCAAATTTATCAAATTCACTGTCAATTTCTTCTTCAGCAATATAGAAAGATTTATTACCTTTGTCCTTATAGTCCTTATACCTTTTGAAATATCTGTAATCCCTTTTGTCTTCGTAATTTCTTTCTCTTCTATCATCCTTTTCATTCCTATCAGGGCATCTTGTTACAATATGGCCAACTTTGTTACATGAAAAACACATTATAGGAAGTTTACCTTTGAATTTTCCTTTTCCTCTCGGTAGTCTTCTAGCCATAAGTGCTTCAAGTTCATCAAGATCATCATCAAAAGTGTCACTATCATTGTTCACATGTCTTTATTTTACTTTCTTCAATTTATGAAGAGTCAATTGTGATTTAAATATAGAATTAAAATTGTGAGGAGTGAAATTATCAAAATTATATAACTCAAAAGTAGTAAGTCTACCAACTAAACCTTCTAGAGTTAATTTGTAACTAGGAGTACATCTCAGTTCTTGTATAGAAGATACTCTAATACCATAAATAAGAAGTAGAGTTCTTAGTACCTTGCTAATAAAATTATCATCATTAATAGATCCATTAGCTCCTCTAATAGCATTTACAACCTCCTTAACTCGGCTACAATATTGAACAATAGTTTCACCATCTAACATTCTCATTTCATCAAACTTACCTCTCAACCTTTCAGATCTAGCTCTCAGTACATTTGTATCACCCCCATAGATAGTTTCCAGTGTGTCCCACAATGCTTTTCTACTTTTACAGTCTTTTATATCTTCAAATGTAGGATAACTTAGGGCTGATGCATCTCCAACATTGCTTGATTTTGTTCTTGTTTTTCTTTCATCTACTAAGGTGTCATTACTTTAGGCACTATTATGTAATCATGTTCCACACAATATTTTTTTGCTTCTCTAATTCCATCTAGGTGTAACTTCATCAAAATTTTCCATGTAAGGAATTTCTTTTTGTTCATCCTGGGTACCTTCTTTTTATACATCTTGATCTTTAGCTTCAAATACCTTCAAAATTTTCTCACAAGCACCACAAATATCTAATACCAATTGTTAAAATGATTCAAAATAATTGGGAGGGGGGGTGAATTAGTTATCCTAGGTCCAGATGTACCAATTTAACTTTCAAACACTTTAACCAACTCAGATCCACTCAGTAATCCACTCAGTCTCTATAGCATATAATCAGTAACATAATCTTGCAATTTACCATCCTAATGTAATATTTCATAATATAAAACTCTTAATAGTACAACACATCAAATAATATTCACACAAGTATGACACTAGGATTCAACGTGGAAAACCAATATGGGAAAAACCACCAATAACATACTACCAATTTTTCACTCTTTTGAAGTGAGTTATTGGAGAAGCCAACCCTGTTAAAGGTTACAATACACACTGTTAAATGTAACCTGGTTAAAATGATTTAATCACCCTATTAAAAGTGAGCCTTGTTAGAGGGATTAGACCATTCCATTATAATGTCACCTTGATTAAAGGATTTACAATATCACGGTTAGGTCAACCTTGTTTAAAAGGATTTTTTAGTGATACAATGGTTAGAAAGTAACAATAAAGTGATCTGAAATATACAACTCACTTTGCAAATACAGATCCACTTTTTCTCAAATGCTAATTCACTGACTGGCCTCCATTGTCATCTCAAACTTATATCTTCTTAGAAATCCTTCAAGCAATCACCGCTGTGTAGTCCTGTACTACTCTTCTCAGCCTTCTCTACCTTCTTCTTAAATTAGCCAATCAACTAAAATAACCTCTTCCTCACCACATAACATGCAATCAGGTTAATCTTATACCTCTCTAATCAGGTAGCTAGATCTTTTGTCACTTAATCATTATCGTAGATCTGAGGGTTTTCTCAGATCCAACGAATCCTTCCAACATTTTGTTTCCATCTACATCGAAGAATACATCCTAAAAATCCTTCTTGAATCCATACATAAAACTAGTTAAACATAAATTAAATATTTATTTAATTCTTCACAATGATCATCCTTATTTTACATATACTTCACATATCCCAAGAAATCAATTATGTCGGCTGGGATCTCAAATCTTCATCAAACTATCAAAATACTGACACTCGGTCATCACTGTGTTCTTCCACTCAGTCAATACTAGATAACTCTATAATTAGTGATGCTCAGTAAATACTGATCCTCAGTCGATGCTATATTTTATTAGCATGTACTAGCACTCGGTCAACACTCACATCACTCACCACATACATAAGTTCCTTAATCTCCTGCTCTGTTTCTCGGTCAAGAATAAAATTGTAGTCATCCAAACTTCACTTGGTGTTAAATATAAACACCATATTACCTTACCAATATACAATATCATCAAGTACCCATTTTAGTTTCACGTAACTAGACCATTTCACCTGGTGTTCTTATTATCTCCTCTTTTCAAATCTTCTTTATCAATCAATTGATATGACACTTTACAAGATAGCAACTGTCTTACTAGTTAAGGTTTGACATCAATGACAATATAAAAATTATTTCAATTTTAGCTTCCAACAGTCTGAAAACCATCTGAGGTGATGGTACACATTTTTTTTGTAGTCCATGAATATTTTTTTTTAGTGTTTCTTGACATATAGGTTATTAACTTGTATTAGTTTATTTTTACTTGTTATAGCCCCCTTCATGACTTCTCATGGATCCTCTACCTTTTCATTTTGTTAGGACTCCTGATCATCTAAGAAGGGGTCTATTGGTGCTCTCAAATTTGGCACAAATTTGGAGTGACCAATTCAAAATTTTCTCTAAGGCAAGGTGAGTACCACTGAAAACTCTTTGAAGATACCTAATTGGAATGCAAGTAAAATATGACTTGATGGTTTGTATGAGATTTCACTTGGGAAACATGTGAAAAACCTATCATGGGGTAGATAAAATGAGTCACAACTTTCATATATCTGATTTTATGAGTTTTGGAGACGGTTGTTTAAAGGTGTTTACCTCAAATTTGTATTCTCCACATTGCCTGGATATAGTAAATGACCTACTTCACATGCTTGTATCTTTGGAAAAATAAAGTTTCATGATATAAGGATTATGCCAATGTGTTTTAAGCATGAGAGAGAATCTTTGTTTCTATTTTCAGATCCCCATGAGTTCGTTTGCACATTTTTCCATAGTCATTCCGTTTGCAATTAATTCTGATTCTCAGTGTAAAGTGCAAAATTGTAGAATGACCTACTTTGAGATCTTACAAGTTTATACCTGATTAAATAGAATGGAAAATTTATTGTTCTCCTATATTATAGGCATGGAAATGTGATACCATGAATATTTTTAGGCCATGATGAATCCGTTTGGGCAGTTTTCCAATTTGATTCTATTTGCAGTTTCTAACAGTTTAATGCAGATCACTTGCACAGTTTAGTCAGAGGCCCTGTTCATGGTGTTATTTCTTGAACACCGTGACTGTTGGTATCAATAAAATGGTGCCCTTGTATTGTAGACCAATTTTACCTTAAGTTTGCAAGGTCTTAGATCCTGAGGGTTTTGTATGCACACTTCCCCAAATTCTTTTCATTTGCAGAAATAAGTTTTTCTCTTGTCTTCTTGTTATATAATTCCAAGTGGCTATTTTCAAGGGTCTGCCAAATGTAACCGGTTGATCATCATGAGTCACCTTTTTGGATTCATACTCTCCATATCACATAGCTCCAATATTTAGAAGCTCGGCTCTTTAGAGGGTTGCTTGACTTTTTTTCAAAGTCCAAACCAAATGTATTTAACTGTTCTTGATAGGGTAATTTGCAAAATAGTTCTAAAGAGGCAACTTGGATTTTTTTTAAATATTTTGACATGTTTAGTTTCGTTAGATATCACTTTGCAGTATGGAAGAATGTTAATCATGGAATGTGTGTTCCTAGTGCCACATTTCGATTACGTGAATTAGTCAATTTTTAAGGCCAATTCCAAAGGTCAGTTGTTGCTTATGAGGTCAAACTGTAGAGACAAATTAAAACAAGAAATTCTAGAGGATTAAATTATCGCATTTTGTGCATTGTCATGGAAAGCCTTTTTGCAAGCTAAATTTTTATATGCCAGTCTATATGTTAGTAATAACTGAGAGGGGGGGGTGAATCAGTGGCCTCAAAAATTTATCCAATTTAAACTGTAATCAATACTTCTCAAATTATTAAGTCCCAACAAGATGCATGCCTTTGAAATATTTGAAACAAATAACTGTCTGTCGGTTTACCTTGTCTGTCTTGTTTCTCCTTGATAACCGATAAGTAGTAAACTATATTTATCGATACTCAGTAAATATGCAAAACAAATAACTGTCTGTCGGTTTACCTTGTCTATCCTATTTCTCCTTGATAACCGATAAGCAGTAAACTGTATTTACCGATACTCAGTAAATATGCAGAGTATACCATTCAATCCATAAATGAATATGTAGAATGTAAAACACTAAAGTAATTAACCATACACACATAACACAAGGATTTTAACGTGGAAACCCTGTAAAGGGAAAAACAACTGGGACCGGTACCCCAAATTTTGACTCTTCTGAAGTGAGCCCTGTTAGGAGCCAACCATGTTAAAGGTTACAAACACACTGTTAAGTGTGACCTTGTTAGAGTATTTTCAATACATAGGTTGTCACTAAGTATTTGGAATCTACGCTACCATCCTTCAATCAGTCTCATGATTGTCAATAGGCTTTATGCAAAATCTTACTACCATCCTTGAATCAGCCTCCTTCTTAGACTGTCAATAGGCTTTAGGTAAGATTGGTGCTACTATCATGAGTCAACCTTCTGGTTATCTGTTAGGATATACCTCAATTACAAAAGACTATTAAGTACTACTCTATTAAGAGACTTTAATACTTCAATGGTTAAACTGAAACAAAATAACCTGTTTCTAATGCAACTGAATTGTAGATTTTCAGATCTATTTACTTACAATATCTTTCTGATCAATGTATCAATTCGATTCCTTTGTACTTAACTCTTTCTACTCTGTGATGTTGTGAGTCACCATCTGTCGGTGTCTACAAAATTCTTTAGCTCTCCCTCAGCTTGATTGATCAGGACTGCATGAAGTTAATCCTTCATCAGTTTCTCTTCTGCATATTCTATTAGTTCACTCCCCCGTGTATCTGATTGTGTATTAACCACACTGGAATGAATTATGCTTGTCTCTTAAATAGACATGATTTTCCTTAATTCTAGGTTCTTTGATTCTTGATTCTTGGCGTGAAAAACAATCCACCCGAATTGATTTATGGCTTTAACTCTTGATTTATCTCATAGTTATCTTCTTGCCAACTGTACAAATCACTTACTTAACTGTGGTCGAATAAAAATAAATAAAACAACCAGTTAAGTCTATCCTTTAGCTCTGCCAGCTAGATATTTTGTCATTTTTTGATCTCTCTATTTCGTCGGTCAATTCTACAGTTCATCACCGGTGACAACTGCCAGTTCCGTCGGTGTCGCTTCAGTTAGCTTCGGGATCTCCATCCGTTGGGCATAATTGGATCTTTGTTCACTGGGCAACACTATTTTTACCTCGTCGGGTATCATGTGATTCTACTTTGTTGGGCAACACTATCTTCTACTTGTCAGGCATCACTGTGAATTTAATATCTATCTTTACCGATGGTGTGCACTCCGCTGGTGTAGTCTGTCAATTAGTGAATACTAGACTTTTATGCATTGCTGGAAGCATAACCTTTATTCCATTGGTTCTCTGAATTCTTTGGCATGATCATACAGATGATATCAAGTTGACATCAATGACAATACAAACCATTAACTGATTTAATGTCTTGCATCATCTTCAACTTAATATAGTCAATCATTTAATCATTTATATGGCATCACTATATGTTTGCCAAGTGTCATTATCCAGTTGTGTGTTTTGGTTAATTTTCAAAGGCACTCCGGGGAGCTATTTACTCAATACGAGCATTTGTCATGACAGATTGAATTCTAAATTTTAGTAGTGGTATGTTACAAGTTTTAAAGCTAAGGTGCATGATCAGTTGGGATTGTGAGCTCTGATGTGAAATTGAGAGTTTTATATGTAGGGGATGGTCATCTATCAAAGTATCAAGGATGTGTGGAATTATATTTACCCAAGTTCGAGTGAGCTTCTTCAATTGAAAAAATTTCTTGACACTGATGGAATAGTGCTTTAGGCATGATTGAAGGTCGTCGACAGAAGTTTATCTTGCATTTCCTATGTTTCTAAGCACATTTTAGAGGTCTCTCGCAAACCTTTTTCATTCCCTATGCATTAATGACCAAAGATCTAAACAAATGGGAAATGGAGACAAAATGCAACACATTCAAAAAGGAAGACAAGTCTAAAAGGCACGTGGAGGATATTGGCTTTTTGCTAAGACCAAAGCATGCGCATTGTTTTAACAAACAGAGGCCAATGCATTTTTAAATTTCCAATCCAGAAGCTGCGCTAAATGTATGAAGGGGTTTTCAAAAACACATTTCAAAAAATTGCAATAGGGCAGGTGTAAATCTATCTCCACAACATTTTCCAGCATGCCCCATGCAACATCAAAAGGAAAGAGATTACACCTTAAAAATTCAATACAAATGACAAATATCATTGGGAAGCTACGCATGTGGAAGCATAGACAAGGCATGAAACCTAGTTTTAGAGTGCCTCAGTGAAAAAAAAGACATGTTACACAGAAAGAGTAGACTGTGAAATGTAGCAATGGAGGTGTTTGTGTTGATTTTGCAAGGATATTGCATAGCATTTTGAAGGGAGTCTATAAAAAATTTAAAAATCTAAAAGCCAATGGTATTGGTAGGTGTTTGCTTTATATTTGTTGTGTATGTTTGTAGAATTCTTTGCGATAGTTTTGGAGGTATAACACAAAATTATACAAGCTTTGCAAGCATCGAATTAGCATGCACAATTTGGAAAGAGTAAAAGATTGCGCAACTAATAAGTGAGGGTTGAGAACAGCCAGTGCATGCAACCAAGGAGAAGCCAACACATTATATCAAAAGGGCCACGTAGTATTGCAAACCAAATAATGTTGTTGCACATGAAATGAGGGAAGATGTTGCGCAAACCTAGATACATTTGAAAATAGCAAACCACTTTCATTGCAGTTATTAGAAATGTTTTTTTAAACCAATGCAAGGAAAAGGGGTTGCGCAAGCCATGATTGGAGCATGTAGCTACGCAACATAATGTTGTTTGGTTATTCAAAATGTTGGAACCATTTACAAGGCATGTGGACTGTTTAAATGAATGCCTCAGGTATGTGTTTTAGCCCCAGATGTTGGGCGCATTAGTACTTTGAGTTGTTTTTATCATACCAAGCATAGTAGATGATATGAAGTAAGAGCTAGAAGCTCTTGGAGACCGCACGGGCTGGAGAAATTAGTGCACACTGGGCCCCATTATTTTGAGGCAAAATGCAGAATTAGATTTAAAAACTAGAAATCTTAGTCCCAGATTCATCTAAAAATGGGAAACTTAGATTTTTAAAAGGTAAAATGCACAGTAAGAGATTTGAAGAAGCAGCCCGGAGGCTCTGCACACACGTGCAGGAGGAGAACCTCAAAAACCATGTCAGCGACTTCGATGACGAAAACCAGATTTTGATGGACGTCGCAGAGGTCATGTGGCAGGTGACATGGTGGATTAGCTTGTAGATTGGGTGTGGATCCCAAGGTGATAAAGATCAGATGGTCGACACAATGATGCTATCCAAAAGATGCAAGGAAGATATCTTCAAGGGAACACATCAGGCTGACACGTGTCAGGGATGACAATAGTGCGATTAAGGTGGCATCTAGGTGGAGATGAGGTGGCAACCGCGCAAGAGATCTTCCAAGCTGGCATGAATCCCAAGGTAGGTAAGATGCATGATTGTCACAAAGCCTCAAAGAGAAATATGCAAGGTAGTTACCATCAAGGGAATGCGACAAGTCACCACGTGGCACTTGGATAGGTGGCGGGCCAGACAAGGCAGATGATGCATGCGCCCAGTTGGACTTGTGGACCAATCATAGGGTGCCACATGGCAAATGCAGGTGAAATATGGGTGGAAAAGGCAAAAAAAAAGGCAGAATAAATATAAGAATTAAAATTTTGCACGAGACTTGCAGAAGTTTAAAAGAGAAAATAAATATTAAATGTGCCCCAAAGTACAGAAAGGTGTATGGAAATAAATGCAGAAATTTATAATTAAAGATTTCAAAGATGCACGAGACTAATAAATGTGGAATTAATATTCAGAATAGTAAAAACTATTGGAAAGATGTGCATAATACTTCAAATTATTGTGAAAATGTGAGAAGATATGGACCGGAAGGAAAAGTTTGATTAATAATTTAAGGGGGAAAATTTTATCAAAATACCAAGTATCATATACCGTTGGAAAGGTATTGAAATTAGGATTCTGATTTTGCAGTCCATTTTGGTGCAGAATCAAATTAGTTTGAATAGAATGAAGAAAGAGTGTCTCAACTCAAAATTGGTTAAAGAAGAGAAGATAGGTGGTGTTTCAAGAAAAATGTCTAGAACCTTTTTCTTTGGCTACAAACTCAGATTTCTTCCATGGTTAGAGGGTTCCAAATCCTGGTCTCCATAGAGAGTTGTAGAGTATTGCTCCATGAGCTTCCAGTTATTTCATGGTTCCACATTAGGGATATAGTTTGTTGATTATACCAGTTTTGTATTCAAATAGAATAGAATGTCATTGATATTTTTCATCTTATTGAAGAGGTATATTCTTGATTGAAAATTTGTGTATAGTAATGTGATTCTTCACACTTAATATGAGAATTCTAGATTCAAATCTCTCCTTGGTGTCAATCTTGTGAAGTCTGAATTTTCTGGTTCTTTGCATGGAGTTTATCTGTGTATGTGTTATCATTCTTTAGTTCTGATCTTGGATCAGATTAAATGATGTTGTAGATTTGACATAGTTTCATTCGATTGTCTACTAGAGGATTTCTATAAGTAGTATTGATCTGGATTTATTTTGTTTATGGCTTGGAATCTCTAATAGAAGTTGATTGATGTATTTTTGACTTTGGTTAAAGGGGTTTTCCCAATGGATAAAGCACTGATAATTGAGTAGTATCTTCTGTATTGATGCATATCTGGTTAATTCTTGGCTATGTTTTATATTTTAATAAATAAAATCTAAACATTTGAAGGTTTTATGTGGTTTTTGGTTGTACTAATCTCATGCTCCACTTCAAGGTTGATGTTCAATGGGTGATTAGCCGATCAGCTAGTATCTCCTGATTGTATTGAGCCTTTGTGAGATCTCTATTGATTGATGCCTTACTAAATATTTGAAGGTGTTGAAGGGTGTCCCCACATTGGTTTTGCAGAACCTAAAGCGTAGAAGGATGGACCAACATCCTTGTTAATTGGTCATGTTTACTCTATTGTGAACTACTTGGAGTTGGCTACTCTCAAAGAGCCATTGCAAAGTGAAAATATTATTGTCCAATCATCATAGTGTAAAAAAGAACCAACAAAATGGTGACTCTATTGGGGAAGTTATATTAAATGCATAATTAATAAGGTTTTAGTTGAGCTTGGCTCCTTGCCTTCTTAATTTTCAGTCCAGTTAAGTTTGTCCAGATTTCACATAGAGTTGATAAGTTATTTACATGTCATGGGGTTTGAAGGATATTGTTTTGTGTCTAAGATATTTGTGTCCAAGAATTCATGTATAATGAGGAGTTAGTTTTGTCTTGTAAAGGTATTTTGCAAAGGGTTTGTCCTTGCAAACTGTCATAATATTTTGCAATTTGTATTATGTGGCGACTCCAATTTCTACAGCAGTGCTGAATGAAAGATTTATTTCAAAATATCTGCAAGATGATAAAGACAATCACAAGATCTTGAGGTGAAGCAGCATCCGAAAGGAAAGTAGGGTGAGCTTCTAAGTCTTTCAAGGAATGGACACCAACGAAGAAACCAATGACCATGCAGTGCTACCCCATCATGAGAATCTGAAAGTGTACATGCAAGTGTGAGAGAATTTGAGTTGGGATTACATCTCAGCAGTTTCAAGTTCTCTATCCTCCAAAAGGAGGTGGCAACTCTACAGAAGATTTAGTGGAAGGTGTGAAGGTGATTTCAGATCTAACATCTTGCAGCCACTACAATATGTGCCAGGTATTTTTCTCCTCATGGTAAAATTGTTCCATGAGAATAATTATGAATAGTTTCCTTATTAGGTGAAGAAGTCACTGAAGAAAAGGAAAGTGAGTTTGAAGGTTTCCCATACTTCTTGGTACAAATTTCAATCATTAAAATCAGGAGTATGTTATGTTGTTATGTGAAACAAATGATTGCATAGTTGGAGGAAATATTTGTGAGTAAGAAGATGTGTTGTTGATAAATAGTGCAATAGAGATTTTAGATTCAATAGATCATGATATGCTGCCTATATCTGAAATTTGTCCATAAATATTGAAGAAATTCAAAAGGACATTGCAATATTTAGTCAAAGAATCCAAGATGAATCCATTTTGTTTTTGAAAAGACATGTAGGAGAAATAAATGAAGAATCCATACATGTATTTTATAAAAAGTTTTCCAATGCATATGATAAGCTACCAGAAGGGATTGAGCTTCAAGAGTCTGCATATCTTCATTTGTTTTTAGAGCTTTGTATGCCTAAATCTGAAAATTGGTCTGCATCATGTAAAGAAGAAGGCATTGAACTTGTTAAAAAATGGATATATGAGTTTGAAAAATCTGAATCTGAAAGTATCAATGATGCTGACTCTAGTTATGATGGCAATATTGATTATGATGCTGATAATGAAGCGAGTGAATGTCAATATGTCAAGGATGAATTTGTAGTTGCGGATGTTTCCGTTGGATTTGAAGATTTGTTTTATTATCAACATGGCAGGGAAGACCTTTGTTCTCAGTTTAGGGAAGAGTCTTATGTTCAGGAACAGAATGGTTGTTATGCAGATGAGAGTGGCTGGGAAGATTCCTTTTCACCAAAAGGCATGAGCCAAGAAACTTCATTCCTTTTTCCCAATGTAGAAGGTATTTGCAACAGTAAGGAGAAGTTAAAAGAAATGAAAATGAAATTCAATGTTCATTGAGCAGCGAAAAAATTTCAGAACTATTGGCTGCTGATTTTCAAAGGTATGGATCAAATGTAGACCCTACTTTGCAATGCCCAGTTGATAAATGATTTGATAATGAAGACATGAAAATGGATGCAAGATGTGAAACTTATGCTGATTTTATTCTTCCTACTTCTGAGGAAAACAATATGCAAGATGTAAATGCATATGATTGGGAGAAATTTGATTATGAAAAGTATGATGAGTATGATGATTCATATGCTACTACAGATTCAGATTTTGATGAGTTTGATATGGATGATTCTTGTGTACATCAGAATATTGATTACTCACTTGAGGAGAGTGAAAGATAGAAATGCATGTTTTCATATTTGCAAATGGAAAATGAATTGTTATTTTACTTTTTTGATTTGGAAGATGCTGATAGAAATCATGATCAACAAGCTATCTCAGGTCTAATGCAATCAGATATTTGTGTGGAAGAGTTGTTGGCAAGTTGACTCCCAAAGAATACATGACTTATTTTGTGTTATCATTATGGCAACAAAGTCATATAGAGTTTCTGGCAAGTAAACTTGGAATGCAAAAATGACTAAGTATAGAAAACATGGCAGACATAGTTATACAATGATCAACACATCAACGGACATGCGAGAGATCAAATTAGGGTATGTGTGTTCACATACATGTTCTATGTTGCATGTACATACTAACTCCAGACATGTATGGTATAGAATGATAGTGCATATAAGTTACAACAAGAACATTACTACTATAGTTCAGAAGACAGAGCATGGAGCTGACTTATGTTTTGGATCAGCGTATAATATTTTGTTGTGTAAAGGCCAAGTGCCTATGATAGTATGTTTGTAATCATGTCTTTATTATTTTAGTAAACATACTTAAGCTAATTTGTTTGGAACCGTCATGTATTAGGTTTTTGGGCTGACTAAGGTCTTGTTTATAGTCGGGTCTATTCAGGCATAAACATATATGTGTGTGTGTGTGTGTGTGTGTGTGTGTGTGTAATGAAAAGATATATTTGAGGTGTTGAAAACATAAGTAGTGCAGAGCAGTGTAAAGATGTTAGGATGAGATAGAGCCCTAAAGAAGATAAGAGCATAAGTGCATAACTGAAACTAATCAGACATCTATGTCATATACATCAGTTCACTTTTGGATATAGTGCATATCTATTCTCAAGAGGTTGTAGCCTTCTTTCTCATTGAGCAGTGAGCTCTCAGACAGTGAGTCCTCACCCCTAATAGGGTTGTTTGTAAAAGAATCCTAATAGGGTCAAGCCTTTAACCAGGTCATTGTACTTGCATTGTAAAGACTGCTCCTAACAGGGAAAAGGAACTTTAACAGGTTCATTATACTAGTGCAATATTTGTGGGTACTAATTCCCACCGGGGTTTTCCTCTAATCAAGGTTTCCCCATAATCATATTATGTGTTATGTGATCTTGTGTTAAGCTTCAAGTGATATATAATTGATTTATTTTTAAAGTTGCTAAAATTGAATAATTATCTAAACACTGATTCACCCCCCCTCCTCTCAGTGTTTTAAACAATTGGTATCAGAGCTCTAGTCCTTTGAGAGAAAAGTTTAACCACTTGAGTAGATCATTGATTCAGCAGAAGCTAAACATATGAAAAAGAATCTTGAAGCAGCCTTTGAAAATCTAGACAGATCTGAGAAAGAAAATGAGGAACTTAAACTAAAAGTTGATGGCTCTCAAATGCTTATCAAGAAATGAAGGAAAGATCTAAAATATTTCTCTCCCAATGAATTGGGAAAAATGGTCAAGAAGTTGAATGAAGAGAACATGTCTTTGAAGGTTAAGATAGAAGAATTGAATGATCAGTTAACTGATAGCCTAGCAGCTATTGAAGAGAAGAACAAAGAAAATAAATAGATAGATGAAGAACTCATGAAAGCCAATATGAAAATATTGGAATTCAAAAACATCAAGAATAAGATTGAATTTGAATTATCAAAAGAAAAAGATAAGATTGATAAACTTCACACAAGTTTTGATTTAATTCAATCACAGCTTTATGCACAGAAAATAAAAGGTGATACCACTGGTATGGGATATGGTATAGCTCAAATTGAGATCAATTCATCACAATAAAGAAAGAAATCTCTAACAGAATCTTCAACAGAAAAGAAAACTAAAAATCTTGAAGAGACTAAAGCAAAACCACTAAACGATAAGCACAAGACAGTTAAACGCACTTGCTATGCCTATAATAAGCATGGACACTTGGCAAGAGATTGTAAGGATGTAAGACCTTTCAATTTTTACTATTACTCATGTAATAATTTTGGTCATAGGGCTATTCATTGCAAGTCAAATCAAAGAAATCAGTCACAACTGAACCAAAGGAATCAGACTCAATATAATCAGAGAAATCAACCTCAAAGAAACTTGCAGAACATTACATGTAAGATATGTAATTATAATGGACACATAGAAAAGTAGTGCAACATGATGAATAACAAAATCATAACTCCTATCATTTGTCACTCATGTGGAAAAGCTCGACACATCTCAAGGTTTCGCAGATCAAGAACAAAAAGACAAGAGAATCCTAAGAAGTCTTTGTTTGAAGAATCAGGAGAAGCTAATTTTGTGGAAGCTAAAGCTAACTTAGATAAAATATGGGTTGAAGTAAAGAAGGATAATGAAGATAACAAGGTAGTAGATGTTGGAGATTTGATTCAGAGCAGTTGATTAATTGTATGTTTGTTATTGATGACAACATATAATACACAGTAGTAATTCTGTATGAACTTATGTGAGTGATGACATGAAGACTTGCATGGATAGATACATGTTTTTGACATGTTTATTATGTCATGTTCATACACGCAGACCCAGATATGATGTTTCAGTAAAGTTATGCAATTCTGTTATTAGCAGTTACAGTTCTGGATGTATAATAGTTTAGGGCCGACGTATATAATGTGTCTCATGTGTTGCGCCTATCTTTAGGATATGTGTGTGTGTATGCATGATTAATTATGAATTTATGATATAAATCTAAAGGTGCCAAACATGTTTCAAGATGATTGCAAAGTTATGGTTAAATTGGTGAGGCCGACTCAGTGAAGCGTCGCGTCTGTTCAGCATTGACTTGCACAGACTTAATATTGTTTGTGTGCTTAGTTAAGCTGACTAAGATATTTATGAAGTGTTTCTAAGAGCTGACATGACCTTCTAATTTGGAGAAGATACTTATAGCAGTTCAATTGTGATACGCCAAGTGTGAATGATACGAAATGTAAAGAAAGATGTACAGAGAAGATTATCAGAGTTGGTTCATTCATCAAGGA
>MU228124.1:1787297-1800843 GCA_018584345.1 Thuja plicata | reverse complement strand
ACTATACTTATTGCATTGTATTGTACAACTCCTAACATGGTTGAAATATCTTCTAACAAGGATTACTACAAACAAGTATAGTTTATTGTGGGTGCTAATTCCCACCGGGGTTTTTACCATTTGGTTTTCCCATAATCAAATTGTGTGTTGAGTACTGTGTTATCTGATTTGTTGTATAGTAAAGTAAAAGAAGTAAACAAAAGGACTTAAGTAACTGATAACTAATTCACCCCCCCTCTTAGTTATCCTTTGGGACTATTCTAACAGTAGATGCATCCTCAGTGGACGCACCTTCTACTTCTGAATAGTTGACCTTCATGGTCTTAGGGGGAGCTATTCTAGCTCTGAACCGTTGCGTGGCTGGTATACTCACCTCCGAGTATGTGCCTTTGGATTCATGTTAGTGATAAAAAAAGAATAAATTATTCATTCACACATTGTCTATAATGCATTCTGAATAAAGTTTGAAACTTTATGTAAAAATTGCATATAGTATCAAGCATTAAATGCACCAACCTTTATAAAAATTAGTAAACATTCAATCATCTTCACATTTGCATTTGAGATCACATGATTTGGAGAGCACAGTAGCACTAAGAATAAAAGCACTAAAAGATAACATATTTGGTGGTTAAGTGAATGGATAGAAGTTGGATAAAAACCCTAGCAGTCGCATCATTTCAATTTTCTGTGAAACCCTATTTATCCAAGAAACAAGTAAGTATGGCCACTCTAGTTGTATTTGATATCACTAAAAGGAAAATATTTGTGTTTAAAAGGCATCCCTTCAAGTCCATACTAGATGATGTAGAGGGAGCATTTTCTAAGACTCCACTAGGAGTCATGCATGTAGAGGACATCCGCGCGTACATCTTTTGTAAGAAGGAAACCGTTGGGGATAATAGTATAGCTACTCTCATGGCACCAATGATGAAACCTAACTATTCATTCAAGGATGAATACATGCATCTCACTGATAACCCTATCTTTGAGTATTCTAATGCACGTGAATTCTACGAGCCAGAATGGGTTAAAATCTTGTTGAGTAGGATACATGATGACCTCTACTGGATTGGTGAAGTTCCCGTCCACATTACTACAGACCTAATCCATGACATGACTAGACTTCCTAAGAATGGACCAGTTCTTCCAACTGGTAAAGATGTTAAGAAACAAGTTGAGCAAGCATGCTTATCCAGAAGTGATAGGTGTAGTATGACAGTTGATCCTATCAGGGAAGATTACATAAAACTAGTCACCATGATTCTAGGTTACAAATTTCAGCATGCAAGCAGGATAAATAGTGTATCTACAGCTACTTTCCTAGCAACAATAAATATGGTGAAAGATAATACTCAGTATAACCTATGTGAGATATCGCGTGCTCAATTGATTGACAACATTCAAGCTATTAAGCATGAAAAAAGAAAGATATTCAGGTTTGGCTCATTGATCATATATCTCTACTTCCACATAGTAGGTAAGGTTGAAAATATTTACCTAGATAGAAGCAAACCCACTATGTCTCAGATTTTACTGAAAGCCACATCAAAGAGTAGTGTGAAGGATTCTATGGACATGGACATCAAGACATTCAAGATCAAAATGCAGAAGAGGTTCAGATTATCTAAGAAAATAGTTGAGAAGTATAAGGAGACCATATGCTTCATGTTAGAGACTGACTGCACTTGCATGGAGGCAGTTGAACCCAGAAGCAAATGGATTCACCCACTTGGTTATGAAGTTGAGGAACATGTGTTGGAAGGATATACACAAGTTCTTTTGTCTGCGCCCAAAGATCCAAATGAGCCCAGGTGGGGCACTTACAAAGAAAAGATAAATGAAATCAATTTTGTTCTATACAGTGCTGATAACAAAAGGAAGGCATCTAGAATTACTTCTAATATCCTAAAATTTCATGGAGTTACACAAGAAGATCTAGACAAAGCTAGGGAAGCTAAGATTGCAAAAGAGCTCAAATAAATAGAAGTTAAAACATAAAAGTCTGATGATGTGCCCAAGAAGAAGATGAAGAAATCTGAAAAAAGTACATCTGTGCCCTCAACTACTATTGACTTGGAATCATCTCCATTATTAGTACGAAGTAAGATAACTAGAAGGAAGAAGAAATTTCCCACAAGGAGAAAGGTAAAGAACACTCAAGTCCCTCCCGAGGTAGGATTCAGACCTAGTCTCAACATTCTAAAGAATAGAATTATCAATGAAGGAAGACTGGATACAATCGTAAAGGTCTATGACAAGTACCAAGAAATAGACAAAATAGAAATACATTCTATGCTCATCTCTTACATGATCAAGTTTAAAAAGTCAATTCTAGAACTTAAGACAATGATACTAGATAAATTATGGAACATACTGGAACTAATGAAAAGATAGGTAATTGAGGATGATATGAGGATTAGAGAAGAAAAATTAGACAATCTTCTCCCTATTTGTTCACATGAAGATAAATTAATTCTTCTAGACTTGGTAAAACCTCATCTGAGAACCAAGACAAGGACTCTTCATATAATGAACAATGATTATGAGTTAGTTGGGAAAGAGACTGAAAAAGCATTTGCAAAAGTGTTTATGGATAGACACATGTATCCATCAATGATGCCTACAGTAAAAATGACTCCAGTCCCTCCAAAATAGGATAAAGCACCAGAGACCTCTAATGCACCTATAATAGGTCCACAAGATCCAACACATAAAGCTCCATCACCCTTAGTGACAGTAAAATATTGAGAAGAAACAATTACAATCAATGATGTTGAGATATCAATGACAACTTCAGATAATGAATTGGACAAGTTTGAGGAAGCATTTGTGAAAACTGAAGAAACTAAGAAGGCATGCACTGATGACACTTCTTTGTAGCAAGAACAAATTCTCGTAGAAGGCACCACAGGTCTAGATGAAGGCAAAAAGGATGAACTACCCTCTATGGAGATCCTAGTGAAAAATGAATGCATGGATGTCAATCAGAATATTATATTCACTCCTAGCAAACCAATAACCTCATTGTTGTCAAGTTTGACTCCTGATTTAACAAGCTTAGATGCATTAGGAGAAGAAGATTTGATAAAGATCAGAATGCTAGCCATGGAAAAATCCAAAGAGAAACATGTTACGAGAAACCCTCTCTTTCTAGAAATAGTAAAATTTTTGAATGATCTAGTGCCTGCAGATAAGAAAATGGCTAAGATTCAGTCAGTTGATGATGTTGACAACATCCTAACTAGCTTCAAATCACATTTCACAAGCTTAGTAGACTCTGCTACTAAAATTGCAGAAGATGAGTACAAGAAGGAAATATTGAATGAATTGGTAAAGAACTTTTCTTTAGATCTCAATTCATTGAATATTGGTCAAGGAATTCTGAAAGAATTGGCATAAAAAGGAAGAAAGGTAATAGAAAATTGCATGGAAAGAGTAAAACTCACCTTGGAACACATCAAGAAGATTGAGGAAGTTGACATCTTGGTTGAAAGTATTAGAAAATCAATTGAAACATATTCACAAGAAATTAATGTATGCAACAATATCTATCAAGGTTAGTTGGACAAGATTGAAAAGGCAAAGTCTGAGATCAATAAGATAAGAATCAGATAGACTCAACTGAGAAATGCACTGGTGCCCTCTCTAGTAGTCTTAAATGAAAACATCAAATAGATAGATACAAAAATTTCTACATATGATCAGGGTCCCTGCATGAATTTGACGAAAATGGAAAAGTTTACATATGCCCTATGCGCCCATCTACAAACAGTTGATGCACTAAAGGCATTCTGGCAGCAAGAGATAAAGAATCTTTAGATTTCTTTTCTAGATGTATATATGGATTACATATCTAGAGACTTACAATTTTGATACCTTTTCCATTGATGTCAAAGGGGGAGTAATGTATAAAAGGAATATGTTATATAGCCTAAGTTATGAGATAAAGTTTTTTTGTCAAGTCAAAGATTAAAACAACTTGGCCACATTCCTTTGTTGCCATTAATGATAAAGGGGGAGATTGTTGGCAAGTTGACTCCCAGAGAATACATGACTTATTTTGTGTTTTCATTATGACAACAAAGTCATATAGAGTTTTTGTCAAGTAAACTTGAAAGGCAAAAATGACTAAGTATAAAAAGCAAGGCAGACAGAGTTATACAATGATCAACACATCAGCGCACATGCGAGTGATCAAATCAGGGTATGCACATTCACATACATGTTCTATGTTACATGTACATACTAAGTCCAAACATGCATGATACGGAATGATAGTACATATAAGTTACAGCAAGAACAGTACTACTGTGGTTCAGAAGACAGAGCATGAAGCTGACTTATGTTTTGGATCAGCGTATAATATTTTGTTATGTAAAGGCCAAGCGCCTATGATAGTATGTTTGTAATCATGTCTTTATTATTGTAGTAAACACACTTAATCCAATTTGTTTGGAAGCTTCATGTATTAGGTTTTTGGGCTGACTAAGGTCTTGTTTATAGTCACGTCTATTCAGGCATAAACATATATATATATATATATATATATATATATGTAATGAAAAGATATATTTGAGGTGTCAAAAAAATAAGCAGAGCAGAGCAATATAAATTTGTCAGCATGAGATAGAGCCCTAAAGAAGATAAGAGCATAAGTACATAACCAGAACTAATCAGACATTTGTATCATATACAACAGTTCACTTTTGGATGTAGTGCATATCTATTCTCAGTACGTTGTAGCCTTCTTTCTCATTGAGCAGTGAGCTCTTGGACAATGAGTCCTCACCCCTAACAGGGTTGTTTGTAAAAGACTCCTAATAGGGTCAGGCCTTTAACTAGGTCATTGTACTTGCATTGTAAAGACTGCTCCTAACAGGGCAAAGGAACTTTAACATGTTCATTATACTAGTGCAATATTTGTGGGTACTAATTCCCATCGGGGTTTTCCTCTAATCAAGGTTTCCCCATAATCATATTATGTGTTATGTGATCTTGTGTTAAGCTTCAAGTGATATATAATTGATTTATGTTTAAAGTTTCTGAAATTGAATAATTATCTAAACACTGATTCATCCCCCTCTCTCAATGTTTCCAACAAGAGTTCCATCGTAGTTTGCAAATCAATGTTCTGAATGAAGCTTATGTTTTGGTGCATACTAGTGTTCATGATGAATTTGTTTCCATCCATGAGGAGGAGATGAAATGTTTTCCTTTTCATCTTGTCAGTGATGGTCAAGGGTGTGATGTTTTTATGTCACAAAATAATCAGCATCTACGATATTGTGTCGATTCCCAAGTATTCAAGGATAATGATTGTGTTGATGGTTTTTACTTGAAGGCATTATATTTTTCCATTAGTATACTTAGAGAAAACATGATCTACACCATCAATTTACTCTACACCGACAGATAGGCCACATCACTATCTGATGCCAATGTTACCTGAAAAACAATGTTAAGTGTTACCTGATGATGACAAGCTAAACGATATCCGATGAGTAACAACAGTGCTACCCGACAGTACATCAAAGAGAGAAACATCATAGATATAGGGAACCTGATGAACACTTCAGTCAAGGAATGCTGACAGACTGCAAGTTCAAACTGACAACCAAGAACTGACAGTCAGTTACATCCCGCAAAAAGTGGATCTGACCTTCCACGTCAGATAAATCACTGAAGTTGTATTTATAACTTCTTGATTTGCTTTTAAATCCATTATGTGTGGAGGAAGCAATGTAATTGCTATTGTTTTAATTATTTTTACTATTTTAAAACATGCAAACTAAAGATCAAGGTCAAGTTGTAAACCTTGGATCTGAGAGTTAACATTGTAAAATGTGAATTCCAAGATAGGTCAAATACATGTATAAATAGGTGCTTACCATCTGAGAATAGTAGTTGTTCAATGAATATAGTAGCCACAAAGAGAAACTAAAGACCAGACAGAGAATTCATGCACAAGAACACAAACATAATCAAATCAATTTTCAAGAACATAGCAGAGGCTACCGAAAAGTAGAGAAAAGGTATTCATCAATCACTTAAGGTGATATTATTATTGTAAATACTTTAATGGATCTGTAAATCAGCAATGGTAGATTGCATACAGTCAGGTCAACATTTGTACTCATTCTAACAAGTGTAGTATACTAATTAAATCCTTTCAAGAAAGGTGGGCTTAACCATCCTATTGTAAATCTCATTACTCAGTGCACACTTAAATTAGTGTTGATAAAGCTCTTAACAGGTCTCCACCTTAATACTCTTAACAGGGCAGATCATCAGAAGTGATCAAATTGTAAGCCTTAACTGGCTCCCTTCCATTCCGCAGATAGTGAAGTTTTGTGGGTGCCATCCCCACCACAGTTTTTACTTCCTAACAGGAGTTTTCTGCAATACCGTATCTTGTGTTATGTGTTTGTCAATTTCATGAATGTTTCTATGGATGATTATAAAGATTGTGAACAAACAATAGATGCATAAGAAAGAATAACAGTAATGGTTGGTAAATCAGAATTGAATGATCATTAATGATAAATTGAGTAAAGTGTTAAAAAATTTAGAGGTACTGATTCACCCCTCCCCTCTCAGTACTACTTCCCATTAATTCCAACAATTGGTATTAGAGCTTAGTATCTTCTTGAAAAGCTTAAAGGATTAAGAGCAAAGATCATACAATGGAGAAGTACAAACTTGATAAGAATATTGAGAACAAAAATCTTGAGATACAGATGTTCTATTTATAGTATAAAGAAGCAAGAATCAAGATGAGAGAGCTATTGGATGAAAGAAAAGGTATGGCTACCAGGAACAATGAAATAGACTATCAAGAAGAAGAGATTCCAGATTTTTTTAAATCTTCTGGATCAAATGCAGGTAATATACCAGATACATCAGAAGAGAACATCACAAATCTAAAAGAGATCAATCAACATCTGAGAGAGAAAATAAAGATGCTGCAAATCGGTCAAGAGACCCATATGGTAAGAATGATTGATGTGATGAGCTCTTCCAGACAAGATGAAATAGAGAGAACACTTGCCATTGATGATAGAAGGGAGATTTTAGAGAAACTACAAGAAAATGAAATGGAAATTCAAAGACATGCTGAGCATCACCATGATATCACAAATTAGATTATCCTTATGAGTCAAGAAGCAAACAGAATAAATGTGGAACTCATTGAGAGAATATAGATTATCAGTGAACTAAGAGAAGAAAATCAAAAGCTAAAGCATGAGGTTATAATTCAGAAACAACATAATGAGATTATCAGAAAGGCTGAAGAAAGCAATAAAAGAATGGATGACTTTCTTGAAGGACAATGAAGATTCATCAACAACAATGGTATAGGCTTTACCAAAAATTGAGAATCATCAAATCCAAAGAATGTCTACAAAAATCCAAGACCAAGGAAGAAAACATGCAAGCACTGTGGAAAGAAAGGGCACACATCAAATACATGTAGAGGTAAAATGAAAGGTACTCCTAAATCTACATCTACATCTTCATTCATATGATTCTGTTATAAATGTAACAAGAAAGGACATAAGGCTTATGAATGCAAGAGCAAGTTTGAAAAGCCAAAGAAGGAAACCTATATGGACAAGTAATATCCTATATGCAAGATGAATGGGCACACATCTAAAGAATGCTGGAAAAAGAAAAGGCAATCATGGAAGCCAAAAGGTAAAGAAGTTCCTTATCAGCCAAAAATAATCGGTAATCAATATGTATGGGATTACAACACTTGGACAAACTGTATAGCATGTGGTAGATATGGTCACATCGCTGCAAAATACATGAGAGCATGGACCAAAAGGTATAGAGGCTGGTCAAACCCTGGAATGGCATGCTTACACTATCATAAAGTTGGTCATCTCAAGAAAGATTGCAAAGATAGATTGATAGAAACAAGCACATATCCCAATGGTAACACCATTGAAAATATACAGAGGGCAAGAGAAAAAATGTGGATAAAAGCTTCAAGCAATGATGAAGCTGGACCAATTAATGAAAATGGTGACACCCCATCCAATGGATCTAGTGACACCACCAACTCCACTTGAGCTGAACAAGTAAGTATGGAACTACACTATACCAAGTTATATTTTGCATCAGTTCCATTATATAAGTTGATAGATAGTTACCAAAAATAATTGATGAAAACAATAATGAGTTATTCACACTTACCAGAAATTGTCGGTCAACTAGTAAAATGGTAAACTAATAGTGTAACCTGACAACCATCGGTAAGAAATCAAAGTTAAGAAGTGGTTGTGAAAGAACACCGATATCCGTCGGTAAAATCAAAATGGTTAACAACTGACCAAAGCATCATGTCTTCACCAATGATGATTGGAAAAATCCTTCTAACGAAACTCATCTTCTCATCCCGATGAGTTATTGAGCATTTATTGCAAAGACTTAGGTCAAAAAGTCTATAAATAGTCGACGGGACAACTTGATTTTTCACTCACGATTTGAAGAGAAAGCAGAGCGACATCAAAGCGATTAAAGAGAAAAAAGAAGAAGCATCTATAGATCGATTCAGCATATAGAGAATAGATTCCTCATCACTATCGTGAATTGAAGTAAGTACCAAAGGAACCGAAAGATCTCTGTCGTTGTTTTGTTGAGAAAAGCCCTAATTTCAATAAAACCCTAAGTACTTGGAAAATAATGGCAACTGGTGCAGGAGCACCCTTGAGAAGCTAACAAGTTGGGTGGTCTCATGCCATTTTGGGTGTGTAAGTGTGTGAAATACCCTCTTGTAGGGAAATGTAAATACATAAGGTCATGTGGACCAAGAGTGTCTTAGGTAGGTTTTATTTTATGCTTTTGTTTGATTAAAATAACTCTTTTTGGCTCTTTTTAGTGGACTATGCTTGATAATGTCATCAAAGGGTAGGGTGATGTCATGGTTGTTCTTAGGGTCCTTGGTTACCCTAGGTGGTCTAACTAAGGTTAGATAAGTTATATTGGTGGAAAAACACTTGAAAAGTGTAAGGTTGCAAAAGATGTAAAAATGTTGCATAGCAACATTAGCAACTTTTAAAAGTTGCTAACAACATTTTGTTGTTTAGAGGCTTTCGGAGTTCAAGTTATCTTGGAACCCATCCTAGGAGTGAAAAATTTGTGCTAAGGGTATATAAGGTGGAAAAAACCTAATTTGGGGAGAGAAGACATTGTACGAATTCTGAGTTTTGGAGCCAAGAGAATTTTTGAATGAAAGAGCAGCAGTATTGAAGAGTTTTTGTGTTTTTCTTGATGTGCATGGATTGAAATTGTGACTGTTATCAGTGGAATCCATTTGTGCATATGTTGTGAAGTGTTTCCAATATCTAATTTTTTTTTTGATACTTTTCTTTTGTAGTTTGCAAATTCTTTTGTTTTGGACTGTTTGTTGTCCAGTTCTGACTGACAAGCAAAGATGTGGACCTAACTCCACTTTCCACCATTGGTTCTATACGGCCACTTGGGGATGGAGACTAGGTCCATGGAGCTTCGAGAATATGGAAGGAGGAGCTCTGAAAGTGCATGCAAGTATTTTTAGGATCTTTCCCTACGTGAGTTGGATGAAAAGCCCGATTAGGAAGATCAAATAGAAGATAGCTTTAAATTGCAGGGGGTTATTGTCATGAGCCAAGAAGGCCATGGATGTCATGAGTGAGGTTATGTAGGTATTTAGTAATGTGGAGGAGTGCCCAAGACATCATCTTACCAAGTTTTGAAGCCAAAGACCTAAAACTGGTCCAAAAACAAGAAAGAAGTCGTATTCCAGAAACAGGGTGTACATATAGTGTCAGACCATTAGACCTTGAAAATCCTGGTGGGTTTTTTCTTTACTTGCAAACTGCCAAAAGATATTTGGGGGTCCTTTGAAGGTTTTGCACCAAAAAAGTGTTGTCCTACATTTTAGGAGGCCTAATTGGTGAAAAAGGCTACAAGGCCTAAAAGATAGGAAACAAGAAAGTGATGGAGAAATGGTTCAACTTGGTAGCTTTAAACCTAGTTTACAATCCAAGAATGGAGTTGATTGAAGCCCTGGCCCTCCTGCAAATCCAAAACTGAAATTAGGGCTTTGAGACATTTAGGAGGAATGTTTGTGTAGAACACAAGAATGGTGAACCTAACAAGATAGGTAGACTCTTGGTTGGAGGGGAATGATTGAATCTCTCCAAGTGTTTGAGGGTGGATTGAGGAAGCCCTAGAGGTCCTAGGAGAGACCTAAGAAGATTTAAAGAAAGCTTAGAAGGTTACCAAGGAGTCTCCCTATCAGAGTGGTATCAGAGCCCAAGTTCAAGATTTGGGAAGGAGAAAAGTGCAGCTAGTGAATGTTGTAGACCAAAGACTCAAGTGAGGAGTCTAGTGCATCAAGAAAGATGGTGACCAATGCTAAATTGGCCAAGAAAGTGGATGAACAAGAAGAGGATAACAGGTTGCTAAAAGAGAGATTGGCTCAAATGGAGAAACTCTTGGATGAATTCCGAGCTAAGGCAGATATAGTAAAGGACAAGGTGGACTAGAAAGAGGAAAAAGAAGCTAAAGAGAAGGAGTGGGACCTAGAAGAAGAAGCACCTACCCCTGATCTGGTCTTACTAGAGGAAACCTTCTTGAAGGCATTCAAATCCTTAAGTGGTAAAGCCTTGGAGGGTGTGCCACTATTTAGTGGACAAATGGATGTTGATTTAGTTTTGGACTGGGTAGACAGTCTTGAGAATCACTTTGAGTGTGATGAACTAACAGATGCTCAAAAGTTGAAGGTGGCTAAGTCTAGATTGAGAGGACCAGCACTTACTTGGTGGAAATATATTTAGCATGAGAGGGAGAAAGAGGGCAAGAGTCCTTTTGTGTCATGGAAGGTATGTTGGCTAAGCTGAAACAAACTTATCTCCTGGATGACTATGAAGTTCAAATGCATAGAAAAAGACAAAACCTCAGGCAAAAAGACCTTGAAGTCCAAGCATATACAGAGGAGTTTCAGAAGTTATGTTTAAGGTCCAAGATAGTGGAGGATGAAAGCATCAGATTGGCTAGATAACAAAATGGGCTCAAGTGGTATATACAAGAGGAGATGAGTTTCACTACTCTAACAAGTGTGAGACAATGCTATCAGATGGCTCTAAAGATAGAAGAAAAGAGCAAGAGAAAACATGATCAAACCTCTAGAGGAAGAGGTAGAGGAAAATAAAATAGAGGAAGAGGGAGCTTTGCAAGCAGTTTTGTAGGCAGAGGCAGTGACTATAGGTCCCAAGGTGAAGCTAAATTGATTGAGATAGTCAATGAGACCAGTGGTAGAGGTAGCATGAGTAGAGGAAGAGGATTCCAAGGTGGTGGAAGAGGTATATTTGGAGGTTCAGGCAGAGCCTCACACTTTGTAAACATGAATTTTTTTCATTGCAATCAACGAGGCCATCTAGCCTATAGGTGCCCGGAGAAGGCTTCTAGCTCACATGGTGAGAAAAGAGTAAATTACATTGCTCAAGAGGATGATAACAGTGGTAAAACCCTTGAAATCAACCTTGATTTAGAAAGTGGGGAGAATCTCATGATTAGGAGAATACTCATTAAAGATCCTGTCAAAGAAGAAGCTAAGCAAAGGAGGGCACTTTTCAGAGTAAAGTGCAAGATTCTTGGGAAAGTTTGCAAGATGATCATAGACTCAGGGTCTAATGATAATATTATCTTAGAGGAGGCAGTCAGCAAGTTAGGATTGACAAAAATACTCCATACAAACCCATACTGAGTGACATGGTTGAATAAGGGTCAGCATATTCTTCTTAATGAGCAAGCATGGGTTAATTTATCAATAGGAAAGTATGTGGACATAATCTTATGTTATGTACTCCCAATGGATACATGCCACCTACTCTTAGGTAGGCCATGGCAGTTTGATAGGAAGACAATTCATGATGGAGAGAAAAATTCTTATTCTTTCAAGAATGATGGGGTCACTTATAAAATTCAGTCACTTGTGGATGATGAGGGGTCTACATCAGCTGAGTCTAATGTCTTATTGTAGGGAGGTAAAGAGTATTTTTAGACAGTAAAGAGTGGAGAAGGATTACACTATGCTATCATGCTTAAGCCTAGTGAAGAGAATAATGTGGAACAAACACCATTGCCAAAAGAAGTGCAAGAGCTATTGAAAGAGTTTAAAGACATAGTTAGTGATGGGACACCAACAATGTTACCACCTCCAAGAGACATAAGTCATCAGATTGACTTCATACCTGAAGCATCTCTACCAAACAAGGCTGCATACAAGGTGACTCCTGACCAAAACAAGGAGATAGCTAAAAAAGTACAGGAACTTTTGGACCAAGGTCTAATCAGGCAAAGCATTAGCCCATGTGCAGTGCTAGTGGTTCTATCATCAAAGAAGGGAGGCAAGTGGAGGCTTTGTACAGACTCAAGAGCAATAAATAGGATCACTGTGAGATACAGGTTTCCCATTCCTAGGATTAAAGATCTTATGGACTATTTGGGAGGAGCAAGGTACTACACCAAATTGGATTTGAAGAGTGGGTACCATCAAATCAGAATTAAGGAAGGTGATGAATGGAAGACATCATTCAAGAAAACAAAAGGGCTCTATGAATGGTTGGTCATGCCCTTTGGGCTTAGCAATGCTCCAAGCACCTTTATGAGGTTGATGAATGAGGTGTTGAAGGACTAAATAGGCAGATTTGTAGTTCTGTACTTAGATGACATCCTAATTTTCAGTAAGACCAAGGAAGAACACCTCCAACATTTGCAGATTGTGATGAAGAAACTTCATGAGGAGAAGCTATCCATTAACTTGGAAAAGTGTGAATTTATGAAACAAGACTTGATCTATCTTGGTTTTTTGGTGTCACAAGGAACCTTGAAGATGGATCCCAGCAAGGTTGAGGCAATATTAAGTTAGCCTACCCCTACATGTAGTTTTGAGGTAAGAAGTTTTCATGGACTTGCACAATTTTATAGGAAGTTCATTAGAGACTTTAGTGAAATATGTGCACCAGTCTTAGATACAATTAAGGGAGGAGTGAAAAACAAATTCAAATGGACTCCAGAGGCTGGTAGAGGTTTTGAAGTATTGAAAAAGAGAGTGGCAACACAACCTATTTTGGTTTTGCCAAATTTTGATAAGTTATTTACCCTTGAATGTGATGCAAGTGGTGTAGCTGTTGGGGTAGTATTGAATCAAGAGAATAGGCCAGTGGCATTTTATAGTGAGAAGTTGAATGAGGCCAAGAAGAGGTACTCTTCTTATGGCCTAGATTTATATGCATTGGTGCAAGCCTTAAGAAAATGGAGGCACTATTTGTTGCCAAAGGAATTTGTAGTTTATACTAATAATAAAGCTTTGAGTTTTATCAATTCTCAGGAGAAGTTGAGCAACAAACACCTTAAATGGATGGGATATTTGTAGGCCTATACCTTTACTATCAAACATAAGAAAGGGAAGTTGAATAAAGTGGTTGATGCTTTGAGTAGGAGACTCTTGACAGTCCAAGAAGTGCAGCTGCAAAGTATAGGCATAGAAAGC